>NW_026477880.1:0-10636 GCF_026875155.1 Cherax quadricarinatus
AGTGAAATGTGTGTTGTATGTGTATGTGTGTTGTGTATGTGTGTGTGTGTGTGTGTGTGTGTGTGTGTGTGTGTGTTGTGTGTTTGTGTTGTGTGTACTCATTTGTACTCACCTATTTGTGGTTGCAGGGTCGAGTCACAGTTCCTGGCCCCGCCTCTTCGCTGATTGCTACTAGGTCCTCTCTCTCCCTGCCCCATGAGCTCTATCATACCTCGCCTTAAAACTATGTATGGTTCCTGCTTCCACTACATCCCTTTCTAGGCTATTCCATGGCCTGACTACTCTATGACTGAAGAAATACTTCCTAACATCCCTTTGATTCATCTGAGTCTTCAACTTCCAATTGTGACCTCTTGTGTCTGTGTCCCATCTCTGGAACATCCCGTCTTTGTCCACCTTGTCTATTCCGCACAGTATTTTATATGTCGTTATCATGTCTCCCCTGACCCTCCTGTCCCCAGTGTCGTCAGGCCGATTTCCCTCAACCTTTCTTCGTAGGACAATCCCCGTAGCTCTGGGACTAGTCTTGTTGCAAACCTTTGCACTTTCTCTAATTTCTTGACGTGCTTGACTAGGTGTGGATTCCAAACTGGTGCTGCATACTCCAGTATGGGCCTGACGTAGATGGTATACAGAGTCTTAAAACGAATCCTTACTGAGGTATCGGAACGCTATCCGTAGGTTTGCCAGGCGCCCGTATGCTGCAGCAGTTATCTGATTGATGTGTGCCCTCAGGAGATATGCTCGGTGTTATACTCACCCCCAGATCTTTTTCCTTGAGTGAGGTTTGCAGTCTTTGGCCATCTAAACTATATTGTGTCTGCGGTCTTCTTTGCCCTTCCCCAATCTTCATGACTTTGCATTTGGCAGGGTTTAAATTCAAGGAACCAGTTGCTGGACCAGGCTTGTAGCCTGTCCAGGTCTCTTTGTAGTCCTGCCTGATCCTCGTCCGATTTGATTCTTCTCATTAACTTCGCATCATCTGCAAACAAGACACTTCTGAGTCTATCCCTTCCGTTATGTCGTTCACATATACCAAGAACAGAACAGGTCCTAGGACTGACCCCTGTGGAACCCCGCTTGTCACAGGTGCCCACTCTGACACCTCGTCGCGTACCATGACTCGTAGCTAGGCTGTAAAATTTAGCTTGTCCCAGCTTAAGTGTCTGACGTTATCCCTCACTACCGCTTTACTCCTTGCACTCTCGTCTATGCTATTTCTACTCTAATTCTGGTAATGGCTTGCAGGAGTGAGTGACCAGTATCTAACAGTGATGCAGGACCAGACTCAACCTTGCAAAATGCAACCTCAACAGGTGAGCAATACTTGCGCTGGCAGCGGTGTGATGACAAGTTGCCAGAAGCTGATGACGTAGTCGTCCTACAAAGGCCTTCTCTCACTATTTTGTAACTCCTTCACCCGTGATGTTTATAGCCATATATGCTCATGCATCCCGCGTTCCTCAAGTGATTTCACTTTTCACTTATTACAGAATACACTTCACATTCGGTGTTACACTTTATATGTATAATGGCATACAAACTGTTGTGACGTCACTGCTTCAGCAGGCCTACTGCCACCTTCCCTTGTATGTTTTATTTTTTTTTATTTTTATTTTTTATTTTTTTTTTTTTTTTTTTTTTGTGTGTGTGTGTGTGTGTGTGTGTGTGTGTGTGTGTGTGTGTGGGAGTAATTTGCACTACAGCTAGTCTCTGGGCACTCTTGAACACTGCTGGAGTGTCCACTTACCCAGGATTATAGAGATAGTATAACTCATGTCAAGATATTAATAAAAATAAGATACCAGACATTCAAAACATATCCTACCTGGAGGGTATTCCGGGGATCAACGCCCCCGCGGCCCGGTCCATGACCAGGCGTCCCGGTGGATCAGGGCCTACTCAAATAGGCTGTTACTGCTGGCCGCACGTAGTCCAACATACGAACCACAGCCCGGCTGATGCGGCACTGACTTTAGGTATCTGTCCAGCTCCCTCTTGAAGACAACCAGGAGTCTATTGGTAATGCCCTTTATGGCTGGTGGGAGGCTGTTGAACAGTCTTGGGCCCCAGACACATAGTGTTTTATCTTAGTGTACTGATGGCGCCCCTACTTTTCACCGGGGGTATGTTGCATCGCCTGCCAAGTCTTTTGCTTTCATAGGAAGTGATTTCTGTGTGCAGATTAGGGACCAGTTCCTCTAGGATTTTCCAGGTGTAGATTATGATGTATCTCTCTTGCCTGCAGTCCAGTGAGTACAAGTCAAGTGCTTCCTGGAGTTCCCAGTAGTTAAGGTGTTTGACGCAACTTACATGTGCAGTAAAGGTTCTCTGTACATTCTCTATATCTGCAGTTTAAGCTACCTTGAATGGATATGTTAATGTACCGCAGTATTCCAGCCATTAGAGAACAAGTGATTTAAAAAGGATCATCACTGGCTTGGCATCTCTTGTTTTAAATATTCTCATTATCCATCCTATCATTTTCCTCGCAGATGTGATAGTGGCACTGTTGTGATCCTTGAAGGTGAGATCCTCAGACATTACCACACCCAGGTCCTTCACATTACTTTTCCACTCCATTGTATGATTATAATTTAGTATACTCAGTTCTAGCTATTATTGTTCTACGTTTCCCATTGGAAAACTTGGTTTATATCTTCTAGGAGATTTACCGTGTCCTACATGGATGGCACTCATCCTAAGTTTTCTTGCTACATATGTATTTCTGGCAACCCTCTTTTTTTTCAGAGGCTAGTTCCTCTGTCTTTTGTACATATAGTTTTGCGCTGCCTCCCAGGGGATGGATGTATGACGTATTATAAACTAGTCGAATAATTAAAATTTCACCCAGCTCTGAGAAGGAACCCATAATGGAATATTACTTTTGCTGACGTCGCTCCCCGTCCTCAGTTACACTGTCTAAATTCAGAGACATTCGTCATTAGGGATTACGTTGGTGTTTAGGCCTTTAGGACTTTTCGATCGTCCCCAGTCGAGAGAGAGTCTTGAAGTATTGTTGCCTCCCGTTTCCGTTATTTTGTTCACTCCCATGGCGTGATCCTCCCGCGTACATGATAATTACTGAGATTGGTAGTTAGTCGTTGTCACCACTGATTACTCCTCTTTAATCTCTGTGTTCGAACTCTGGTAACATCCTATAATTCACCCTCTCGTATCTTTACATTCACCTCCTTGGGAGGGCCTGGTAATTCAGGCTTACCTCTCTACTTCCTGCATGAAGCCTCGCATTTCTGCTACCACCTCGCGCACGCGCGCTCTCTTGAACTCTTTCAATCACATTCGCATGCTAAGGCTGTAAGTACCAATGGTTCCAAATTCCCAGTTCGGGGCTCCAGGGTACCGCGCCCTTTTTTTTTTCGGATAAGAGTAATTCTAGGGTCATGTATCGAGTCTGCCAGTATGTACACGGTAGAGTTTTATACATTCTCATTCAATTATTGTATCAGATTAACGACGCTTTCACAAGTTCATTTTTCCAGTTTTATTATGCATTCCCATATCAATTAGCTATCCCAGATAGTTGTTTCTTTACATCACTTTAGCTTCACATTTAGTCGTTGTTTGTGTCTCATTTCCAACAAATATCAAAATGAGGTAATCTTTTGCCGCGTCTCTGGTCGTTTCTGATTCTTTGGAATAATTAACAAGCAGGCCTAGCAGTTCTACTCAGCCGGGTATCCTTTTTTTGACTATTTCTTAAACGTGGCCGACAAGCTGTTGTTAACCAAGGCGCACAGTTGTGATTCTGACATCTTCCTTCTATCGCTGTAAAACTATGGGAAACCTATGTACATGAATGGTATACAATACCGACAGGTACTGAGTTCCTTATCCTAAGTGCTGATTGATGCATTCTTATGAAACTGATTGTATTCTTGGTTGAGACTTTTATGAGCATGGTGGTACTACTGAGTCCCGGGGCCTTTGCATTTTTCAAAGTCATTTTGCGTCTTGTCAAGCTGCAAGTCTACATACGTCGTGGATAGTGAGTGATGTTCTAAGCAGAGTGTTTTGTAATCTTTTGATTGTAGATTACATTTTAGACATTAGAGGCCGTATGATGTTCAAGACTCGCAAGAAGTGTCCTAATTTTTGGCTTCTTAATTCTTTAACCTACTTGTGTGCTTTGAAAAAAATTAAGTGTCGGTTATTTGTAGTTTCTACGTTTTCTATTCGTGAACATCCTCACGCTGGAGCTCCCAAACACGAGTCAGGTGGTCCATCTCAGTTGCTGTACTTACATTGAGGGTGGAGCTAGTTTTCTATGCAGGTGTTGTAATACTTCATCTCAAGGTCTTCGATACTGATTCACTGTTAGTAAAGGCCCCCGTTATACTTCATACTAGGTGTATTGCCCTATGTCTGAAGGCATGTGCAATGTTTTCGGGGGGCAAGTCGATGACATTTCTAGAAGGGGAAGTGGATTTACCATCGTTTATTGTGTATGGATTTACATCGTTTATTGTGTATGAATTTACATCGTTTATTGTGTATGGATTTACATCATTTATTGTGTATGGATTTAGATAGTTTGTGTATGGATTTACATCGTTTATTGTGTATGCCATGATTTACATTGTTTATTGTGTATGGATTTACATCGTTTATTGTGTATGCGCTTAGGTCATGCACTATAATTCTATAAAGAGGAGTGTCAGTGAGTGCATGTCCTGTTACATAGAAATCTGCCAACCTAAAGCTGGGTGATGTTATCTGGAGCGAGGTTCCCGGTTATGTTATTTTTAAGAAATACTGAAGAAACATCCAACTGTTTATCTTAGTTTTGTTGTCTCGTAAATCCACTTGCTGCGCATTAGTCTCCAGTTATGACAGTTTCTGAGTTGGCTCTTGTAAAGATGTTTTTTTTCACTGTTGTGGAAAATTGCATTTATCTGTATGTATAATTATGTACATAACAGTAAATGAACATAGATAATTATTATTTATCAGTTAGACAAGTAGGAATTTGGGACACCTAGGTCGCAAAAATGTCCCCCTTCGATACCTACCACTGTCATATCCACAAGTTGCTCTGGACTTATTAATTACCGATGAAATATGTATAACCAGGATTACTGGTAAATATATAAATTTTGTGGGACTGTATATTAAAAATAATAAATGGTTATATATATACATAACAGAAGGAAAAAATATATCTTAATATCACTCGCCAATTTGACTGGGAGATTAATGTGTATCATACTGAAAACCTCACTCTAACTAAATCTATGAAATTAATGCTGGCAGAATTGTACTCAAATCTAGAGGAGCTATTGAGGTTCCTGGAGCTATATTGTCCAGTCGTCTGTTATCTCAAGTTATGCAGACATGCCACATCTCCACCATTTCGGCCTCCTATTTGAGAGGGTTATTCACACCTATTTTAACTCTAGGAAGCACGAAAATTCTTCCCCATTCACCTACGTCAATTACATTGTGAGAGTCTTGGGCATATTTTTAATTTGTATTTTTATATTAGTTTATAATTGTTGTACTTTAGCTCATTCCAGCACAACACATAGACAACACCAACTCCATTATGTGTATTAGTGACTATAACTCTTCATGACAAAATGTATGCTTATTATACTTGTCCAAACTTCCCACCACTACAGATATCAGTACTAAAACTCTAACCACAACTCAGTGTTATAAATAAACCATATATTAAACCCTTGAAGATGGATTGACCGTTGACCCTGATCTAAACCTCCATAATCTGACACACAATCAAAACCTATTGGAAAGTAACTGCCTTTACCACACAGCATCACATCCAGCACTTCACTTAAACAATGCTAAAAGTCTTTTAGTACTTAACTACTACATCAGGTCCTTAAGCAAATCACTAGGTTGACCTCTCCTGGCACTACCTTGAATCCACTAAAAGAAACCTTCTCCTGCATTATTCTTACTGAGACCTGGCTTAAGCAGGACATAGTAGATATCTACCCTCTTCCAGGATTACACAGCAATCCACAACTGCAAGACCATACAAGTTGGGGGTGTGGTGTATTGCAATCTATTACTTATACTATTATCTTGTTTAGCACCACTTGCTTTAGTGATGAATATGGAGAATACATTTTTGCTAATTTTACTGTACAAAAAAACCTTCTAAAACGCCTTAAACAATCGGTATGCCTATTTACGGATACCCCACACAAACATCCCAAATTTCTGTGAGAAACTAAAGGCACTAATAACAAACAGCAAATGAATAAGCACACCTTCTCTTAGCTGGGAGACTTCAACATCAACCTTGGCCTAATAGATGATCTGCCTGTAACTGATTTCATCAACAATATGAATCAAACACACTTCTAATACCAACAATAATAAACCAACCAGGCTCACTGAATCGAGGTGCATCCATAATAGACCACATATCGGACCAATTTTACTAGCCCACCTTATATCAGGGATAATCCCAGATGCACTACAGACCATACCCTACCTTCCTCCTGGCAAACATTAGTAAACACCACTTGAATACAAACATGTTTCATTTAGGACTCCATGATGTGGCCCTCAATAAGGAGGTTCACAGCTGACCTAGACACTGTTGACTGGCCTACAGAATTCTCCAAGGCCAATGGTATTGACCGAACTGGACAGACATTTTTTCTTAAAAAATTTCCTTAGACTTATACAACAAAACAATTGTCCTAATAAAAACGAAAACAGATCACAAACAAACGGCTTGGGTGCCCTGCCTAACCCAGCACATTCTGAAATCCATTGATAAGAAAAAACACCATATATGAAAAGCAATATAGACAGGGTTTATCACACAAAGATATTCTTAAACACTATTCAATCAGGTCCCACCAAAGTAATAAAGAAGCCAAAAACTATCGATTTACTCCAGTAGATTCACGGACACAAGTCGGTATATAAAAAAGACCTGAAAAACTCTCTCTAAGATTTTAGGGACCAAAAACTGAAAAAAACCAGATATTGCCTATACTAACCTAATGAAAACAACGCATCCCCACTGACACAGCTAACAGATAAACGAACTTCTTCTCAACTTTGGTTCTAATCTCGCCAATAAAAAATACCACGCACCAATGCCATAGCCGGGGACTACCTTGATGGGAATTCTGTCTCCCAAATTCCTTCTATCTTGCTCCAACTGTGCCCAGGAAGTCACCGTGATTATAAAGTCACTTAAAATAAACTCGGGGAATCGCGTATCATGTCCCACCATTATTGTACATTCGAGAGCGGCCCTTGTCCTCTCGCATGCTATCTACATTACTTTTTAACAATTCACTAGAACTAGCACCTTACGGACATACTCAAGGACGGCAAGGTTACAACCATACATAAAGGTGGTGACCCTTAACAGATTTAAACAATATAGGCCCATGTATCAAACTACCATTGTATCCAAAATCTTTGAGAAATGTGCACTGGAGAATATATTATTTATAACGTCACAAAACATACTCAACCACTGCCAATTTGGAGTCAGGATAAATAAAAGCACTAAACGAGTGCTATCATAAAAATGCTAGATTGCTTTACACAGCTCTGGAAAATAAGGAAATATCCATATGGAATTTTTATTGACCCTAAGAAATGTTTTTGACACAGTTTCACCACGGCAGCCTACTCCTCAAACTTGTCCATTATGGTATAAAGAGGCCATGCGCTTGGCTTATGTTCAAATCTTACCTTACTAATAGGTTTTCGTAGTCACCATTAAAGAAACTGCATCCAAACAACACAGGCCACTTGATACTGGAGTTCCGCAGGGAAGTGTTCCTTGGTTCACTGCTTTCCTCATATACATCATGTCTTCAAACGTATCTCAACCTGAACCCCATCTCTTTGTGACGAACGACTTATGTCATCTCTCACCCTACTCTTGCCACCTCAACAACCATTGTTAATGAACGGAGCTGTTCAAAATATCGACTTGGATGACGGCCAATAACTTACGCTTAACACTGACCAAAAACCTACTACATTAGTTTGGTAGCCAGAGCAGGAGATGCGCAAATTAAAGACATTCTGATCGACAAACACTTAATTTGCAGGTCATAATGAGGGCACAAATTCCCTAGGCCTATACCTCGACAACATCCTGCAATCTTAAGCACCCATATCCACACTTACCAAAAAAAGTATCCAAAACGGTTGGGATCCTCTCCAAGATTCGGTACTACGTGCCGCAAAACTAGCCTTCTACACAATATACCATTAACTTATATATCCATACCTCACTATGCTATATGTGCTTGGGGTTCAACTGCAGCAACTCACCTAAGCCATATTAACCCAAATCAAAATAGCCGCAGTATGAATATAATCACTAAATCCCATCCTTGCAAAACCACCCCCCCCATCTTCATAGAATTTAAAATTACTCCTGTTTCAGTACATCCACACTTACTACTGTGCAATCTGATCTACAGGACCTTAAATTCAATATTAACCTGACCTTAAAACGCTTCTTGATAGTTGGCGACAGAAACCCACAGGCCACATAACAGACACAAACATCTCTAGACATTCCCCCGTGTCCGACTAATCCTTTTACAAAAATTCAATGTATGTCAAAGGCCCTAAACATATGGAACACCCATACCTGAAATTCTAAAAATCGCAGACAAATTCATCACCTTCAAAAACTACTTTCAGAAAACATCTTATCTCCCCTGATTGTTTTACACCCTGTAATAATTACACGAATACCACCTGGTGGTTATAAACTTCACTCACTCCACCCCTTGACATAAACAGAAATATCATCTCAATCCAAAATAATGAATCTTAATATCATAAGTTTGGCATGTGATACTCCAATACTGAAACTTGGTATAGTGCCAAAACAAAAGCATTCACATTGCTAAACTCAAAATATTATGTAGTTACTTAGCCATAATACCAAAACTTACCTCATAATTTTGTAATATTTTAAACTTATGTTTTAATTTAGTCTGCCCGTAATGCCTAGCCAACCACATATGATAGGTGGTGTTTCTAGTGGTACAATCAGTAATTATTATTTACTACATGTAAAAAATGCAATAACCAAATTTGAAACTCAGCATTGTAATTTTTTTTTTTCCTTATAGAGATAAACTTTGAATTTGAAATTGAATTTGAACAGTTTCTAATACAAAATCAAAACCAAGATGGCGAGTCTCGTCTGCGCAGACGCAGGCTTTCCGTTTTCTATGACAAATATTATTAAATACAGTATGGCCATCTATTTACATATAAATACTGAATTTCTGGAAAATATATACAGTATTTTCCACAACTGTGTCATCGCTGTTGAGGGATCACCAGAGGTGTATCCGTCACACCTTGACACCTCTTGGCTAAGGGCCAAGGGCGTTCTCTACACTTAATGTGCCAGGCTGGCACACCTACTGTATGACACCTAGGGCACTTTTTTTGTCAGGCTGCTGGCTTATGCTTGTGAAGCGGGTTTCAGCACAATTACCAAATGCTGTTTCTTCCAAGCAACAATATCTCTTAACTTGTGCAGCTAAGTAGAGGCACATGACTGAGAGGACCCTTGCACCTTTGTGACTCAGAGGTCTATAACACCTTAGGAACTCCCTTATATCATGTTAATATATGTGCATGTGGTACCATCATCAGTTATCCTTTACATGTGTGTGTGTGTGTGTGTGTTACCATTTGGTCCTAGGCACATGCCGATTAGACACTAGGCCTGTTGTACTCACCTATTTGTACTCACCTATTTGTGGTTGCAGGGGTCGATTCATAGCTCCTGGCCCCGCCTCTTCGCTGATTGCTACTAATTCCTTCTCTCCTGCCAATGAGTTATCATACCTCGCCACATTTAATAACTAGTATGGGTCCGCTCCACTACGTCATTTTTGGCTATTTCCATGGCCTGACTACTCTGGACATGAGAATACTTCCTACATTCCTTTGATTGCATCTGAGTCTTCAACTTCCAAATTGTGACCTCTTGTGTTCTGTGTCCCTTCACTGGAAATTCCCGTCTTTGTCCACTTGTCTATTTCGCGAAGATTTTTATATGTCATTATCATGTCTCCCCTGACCTCCTGTCCTCCAGTGTTCGTCAGGGGCCGATTTTCCCTCAATCTTTCTTCGTAGGACAATCCCCTTGATCTAGGGACTAGTCTTGTTGCAAAACCTTTGCACTTCTCTAATTTTCTTGACGTGCTTGACTAGATTGTGGATTCCAAATGGCTGCTGCATACTCCAGTATGGGCTGGACGTTGAATGGTATACAGAGTTTTGAACGAATCTTATGAGGTATCTGACCGCTATCCTTTGGTTTGCCAGGCGACCGTATGCTGCTGCAATTATATGATTGTGTTGCGCCTAAGGAGATATGCTCGTGTGTTATACTCACCCCCAGATCTTTTTCCTTGAGTGAGGTTTGCAGTCTTTGGCCAATCTAAACTATTATATGTGGTCTGCCGGTCTTTTTGCCCTTCCAATCTTAACGACTTTGCATTTGGCCGGGGTTTTAAACTCAAGGGCAGTTGCTGGAACCCCCCCAAGGCTTGTAGCATGTCCTGGTCTCTTTGAGTCCTGCCTGATCCTCATCCGATTTGATTCTCACATTAACTTCACATCATCTGACTCT
>NW_026477881.1:0-10000 GCF_026875155.1 Cherax quadricarinatus
AATGTACTCTGACTTTGTCGGGTTTAAGGGTACTTTAAAAACTTCAACTGTTGGCGAGTACCCAAAATCTGGGTGCAAGAAACAGGAATTACACCCAAAAACCGTCAGAGCTTAAATTTAAAAGATATATTGTTTCCTGCTCATACAGAGATGTCTGATTAGATTCAGTTTCAAAACCTAGTGTCAAAATTGGGAAGTATGACTCTATTGATTATTTAGAAGAAAAGCAACAGGGAAAAAGTGTTGACCCTAGTAAAATTTTGTTCCGCTCACGCCTTTCCCGCCTCACTGACAAATAGTCGAGTTCTGGTAGTAGACCACCCAACAGTACCATGTAACTACACCGTTTCTATTACCTAGACCAGATCTAGACTCTTGAGATCCCTGGACAAGGGTCCGCCAAAGGGACCGTCCACCCCACATTTAGACCCTTACTCCTCCATTCCCCCACTGGCCCTATCTCTCGGAAAGTTTGAGGGGTTTGAACCCTCATTATGTTGCAGATGCACAAATAGACACAGGGAATTGAACGAAAAAGATTTCCAAAGAGAAAATTTTCGTCTTGGGAAGACAACAAACTGTAGATCCAGAACATTTAATGTCAAAAAAGTGCATCCAGGGTTCCTAGTTTTTTGAGAGAGACTTGACCCCCTTTTTTGATGTGTTTGAAAAACAGGCACGTGCTATAAACGGCCACGAAACACGGGGCTCCCTTTTTGCACACAGCTTTGCAGGAAACTAAAACTTGTACTGCGCTTAACCATTGCCAAGGGTACATTTTATGATGCTTAAGAAAACTATTCTAAGACATATAACTTGTTGCTGAAAGTTTACAACGTGCATTTCATACGTTACAATGACGGCAAGATCAAACTTGTGGGGCCCCGGTGGCCTGGGGGGCAAAAAACTCCCCTTCACACAGGGGGCCCGGGGTTCGATTCCCGGGGGGTGGAAACATTTCGACCTTTTTCCTTACCCTTTTGTCCTTTTCACCAGCAGAAATGGGTACCTGGTGTTAGTCGACGGGTTGGGGGGTCGCACCCTTGGGGAAAAAGATTAAGCCCCCAATGGAAAAAAGGGTTAGACAGTCCTATCGCACTGATTTTTCTTGGGTTATCGGGGTGGAAAACCCTCCTGGGTTAAAAATCCGAACGAAATCTATCTTTCTTATCTTATCTTAGAGTTTTTCTCGGAGAAAAAAGTTGCATTTGGGGGTGGTGTAGGTCTGCAAGTGCAACAACTACGACAGCCTTGGTTTAGTTTTTACTTCAAAGAAAGTTTAACAACGTTGTCTGCGGACTACAAAAATACTGATCATCAACTACCTCAATATTCTGGAAACGAAGCATTAGCGACAATTTCAAATTTTTTCACAAACTTGCACATCTAAAAAAAGGAAACAAGGTAACTAAATTTTGTCCAGAAGTTGGCAACCTAAACCTGTCATTGCCAGTCGATGTACCTCTACTGAACTTCCGCCCCTTTTCCAGGAAAACTCAAAATCCAACTGTCTCTGTGGCTAGACAGAAGATCGATATCGAGAAGAAAAGTTAAATGTAACCTATTGTAACATAAAAGGACATGCGAGAGAGTATGTGCGATAATTTAGAAAGAGATACAATAAGCAGTCTCAGCTAGGAGCCCCAGAACACAAGTCGTATCCTCTTGCATAGCAACAAAGGGCACCAAAACCAAGTAAGTACCTCTGATCCTACAGTTTTAGATAATATTACACAGACAGATGACTACTCAGAAATGCATCTGACGAAAAGATTCGTTCAGCGGATAGTCCTTACTTTTCGAGAGGTAAAGTCGATTGAGAATCACAACTACTGAGATAATTACTTTCAGAGACACTGGCAGTTATCTCAACATTATTAAGAGAAGATGTACCCATTAACCGATGATACTTATTAGCCATATAATGTATGTTAGAAACCGTTAATGTGTGGGCTGTATAAAAGTAACAGTTCTGCACAAAGTTTTACAATTGAAACAAACTATTATCTGGTTATATATTTTCAGTGGTATATCAATGGTGTATTTTCCCAATCAGTTCTGGACTTGTTGATAGGGAACGATATCCTGCCTGCTGGTATATGTAAAAGACCCACTTTGTGATTGATAATAGCACTGAAGATAATTATGCCAGTTGAAGCTGTGTAGGGAGAAGCCTATTTTATTTCGCCTCACGCAATTAACTACAGTCGATGTACAAAGATACAACAACCATACCTTTTCTCCTTTGAGTTAAGTGATGACTTGGAGTTGGCTGAAAAAGTTGTTCAGTGATGCTTCACTGCGTCCCAGGTCATTAACATTGAGTCCCCCCGGTCATCACCTAGTCAGGACACAACTGAACAATTAAAATTCTAACTCTCAATGATGATTTAATCAAGGATAAAGTTTGTGATCATCATGGAAAGGCTGAGAGAATATCAGATTACAGGGGAGATTAACAAAGATCTCATAATAGTTACTATTATAGCTTAATGGCGTACTTGTATGAGAAAAATACATGTAAGTTTCAGCTGATAGTTTTTCCACCATCAAGCAATCTACGTAGTGTTACCATTACATTTCGGAACAACCATTGATTTTCTTCACAATAGTCCCAAGGAGGAGCATTTGGGTGTCAAGAAGAACACTCGGTAAACTGGAAAAACATTTACTTGGCCTAAAAAAAAGAAACATTACTATCATGTTCGAAGTTGCACGTGTCAATGACAGCAATCCAGCACACGAACACTCCACCTACACCTCTCACTATTTCGACGATAGAGAAAAAAAGTTCTGTTCATTCTGGACTATATTGTTCAGATTTTTCAAAAGGTTAAGCAATCTGCTTCCAGCTGTTCTTGTGAAGAGTCCTAATTTTTCAATCTTCCCTTTTTTTAAAAAAATCATATAGAGGCGAGTGTTGATGCATGGTGGTTGTGTTTATCCAACATCATCATCCACTGATAATTCACTATCCTATATGTTACTATTCATCTTAAGCTTAAACGACACCAGAAAAATTATGCCACAGTGAGAAAAAGTCAAGCTCTGTGGTGTCCTTGGAACATTTTTTGATTGTATTTGGCACTTCCCATTTATAATAACGTTTGTTCAGACCCCAATCCACTCACTTACTTAAACACTAATGAAGATAAAAATGCTAAGATCTGAGTGGGCTCTCAGAATTCCAACATTATCTATTAGTATAAAACGACATAAGTGTCATTGTAATGTAATTGCTGACCTCTGTCATTGTCCTTAATAAATTATCATTTACAGTAAGTAAATTTACGTAATTTTATGCCCAAAATACCTTGTACTTGCTATGTCAAATTCAGTAGATGTAACTTATTCCCTCCAGCCATTTAATTATACATTACTCATGTCTAATTAATCTATTTATATATTCACAGTAGTGATGATATGTGTGGAGGGGAGACAGAAGTGAGTCTTGAGTGGGTAGTGTCGTGTGGCGATGTTTCTGCGTGACGGAACACTGTCCTCCCAAACAAAACCCCCCCCCTCACTACACACCTTTAAGCTGTTTCATACTCAGATGCCCATATGTAGCATTCCAAAAACCACTACTTAAGAGTGGAATGCCGTCTCCTGTCTATAGCACAAGATTATTGTTTGTATGCAGTCTCTACTACTATGATCGAGCCTCAACTGTTATGCTTGTCTACGCTATCCTGTCTCTAACACTGATGTACAAAACCCACGAGAATGCAGAGATACGATACTGTGTACTGCCTAGTACTAGGGGCATATCTTAGTGAAATAGACACTGTGAAATTATAGAAGTGCTTGGCACAAGATTGATTTTTTATTTTTTTTTATTAAAGGGGACATGAGTAATCAGTAAAATTTTGAAAGACTTTAAAATGCAAACCCCTAGTGCGACCGTTTGTCATGTTGGGGGGGTGTTGCAACCCCTGAATGGGTTGGCAATGTATATTATGTATATATATTACATGTATATTACCTTTTCATATAATTTTATTTTGCTTATATTTGCGATAATAGCTAAATCGTGAATATATTGCTTTATATTATTATTTGACTTAGTTAATTTTGTTAGGTAGATGTAACATATTATTACGTGCTCAGTTCAAGTCTTGATTGTCTAACTACTGTAATTATCGCTATTTGCTCGTTACTCTGCCCGGGTTTTCGTTGTTGCTGAGCAGCAGCTGTCCAAAGGAGCTATCACGTGATCGAGGGGGGGTGTCCTCACCTCGCCTGAAGTATTCAGTTTTGGTCTAGACTCGCTTGGTGGTTGGACTATTCTAGACAAGAAGTGCCCCAAATTTCCTTATTGGCCCTTGTTGGAAGATCGTCTCTTGTCTCATTATTATTGTTAGTTCTGGAGGACTCTGTTCACAGAAAAATTGTATAGACCCAGTGATTGTCGACGTTGTATGAGGTTGTGTGTCGCATAGACACTCTGAGCAACTCAGGTCCTGAGCTGTAGCTTCTGACCTAACTTGTACTGGTATCTGTGTACTATCACAGTCGGGGATTTTCTTATGCTGAACTTAGATTCAGTAGTATGGGAGTTTTGTGACTTTCGTGGAGGATCTGCTGATGGTCCCTACTTAGTGTCGTTATATTATCTCCTTGTTCCTGACTCTGTGTCGCAGTTGCTTGTTTTATTGCTAGTTGGCTTTGCATTATTTTTTATTGTTCAAGCAGGACTGTTCTGACTGCCGTTGGCCAAGAAGTTAGTTTATTTGAGGACTTTGTCGTCACTTGTTTAAGTCTAGTCAAGTCGTGAGACATAGCGAACTACTTAAAGCACTTACACACATTTCACACAAATTTACTTGTACATATTTGTAATATTTCTTGTTAATGTACCAGACGGTACTTAAGACTTATAAATGTGATATGTGCTTTCAGCACAATACTTACTGTACACAAGAGAAGTGATTAAATTTTTATTTTGAAACTGTGAAAAATTTTTTAAATTTGATATACCCCTAGACAATTAATGTTTAAATTTTTTTTAAATTTTTTAAAAATTTTAAATTTTTCTCTATTAGTGGGCCTCCCAGTTGTTACCCTGAAGCACTATTGAATCATACTAAATTTTCTAATGGATAAATTGGACAAGGATACTGACTAATTGTTATAAAAACCCCAAAGTAAAAAGCTGGATGTGGGAAGGGCAGTCCTTTTAGAAATTCACTGGAGATCTCTAAGCTTTTAGAATCGCTTTTTTTGAAACCCCGGAAAACCTTTTTCTCATTTTTTCCCAGGCGCCATATCCCGCGGGAGTTATCTGGTTAATGTGTGCTTCTGGCGAGTGTTGGAAATTAAAATCCCTCTAGATCTTTTCCTTCAGTGGGTTTGCAGTCTTAGGCCTCCTATTTCTAAAACTCGGGGTCTGTGGTCTTCTTTGTCCTTTCTGTCTTCAAAATTTGCTTTTGGCTGGGTTAAATTCTAGGGGGGGGCAGTTGCTGGCCCATGCATCCACCCTGTCCGGTCTTTTTGTAGGCCTGTTGGTCCGCATCTGTTTTTAATTTCCTAAAAAATTTTAATCATCTGCAAATAGGGCCCACTTGGGCTATCCCTTTTGTCATGTCGTTCAATATCCCAAAGGGAAAAAGATGGCCCCGGGGACTGCCCCCCCTGGGGCCCCTGCGTCACGGGTTTGGCCCCACTGTGAAACCAAATTTCACGGCCCATGACTCGTTGCCCCCTGTTAGGTTTTCTCTTTTCCATTGCAGTCCCCTTCCTGTTATATGTGCCTTTTCCCTCTGCTTCTGTACAAATTCTCTTTTGAGGAACTGTTTTCGAAGCCTTCTTGCACCCAAAGAAAAGGGCAATAAACCCCACCCCCCCTTCATTTCTTACTTGGGTTTTTCCCTTATCAAACAACTTAGTAGGTTTGTGACTTGGGGTTTTTGTTTTCCCTGAATCCAGTTGGCTATAAATTTTAAAATTTGTTTGCTCCAGGTGTTTCCCCACTCTCCCCTGATAATTTCTCCATGATTTTTGCTATTATACACATGTGACACGGGTCTAAAAATTTGTGTTTTCTTTTTTGTCTCCTTTTTTGAAGTTTGGGGACTAATTTGTCTTTTTCCCCTATTTTCAGGTAGTTGCCCATTTTTAAGGGAAGTTTTGAAGATTTTGGTTAGTGGCACATGTGTGTCTCTGCTTCCTCTCAAAGGGAAATAAACAGAGGGGATGTCTGGTCACACTGTTTTTTGAGGGTATAAAGGTCACTTAGGAGCTTCTGACCCCCCTCAGTTGTGTGTAATTAACCAACATTTTTTGGGGTTTATTTTTTCTTTAAAGGGTTCCCCCATGTTTTGTTTTCCCCCGTGTCCCTTAAACCCTTTCCACGTAAAAAATTTCCTAAAATTTCTCATTTTGAGTCCTCGCTTTAACTTCTTGGTCATTTTTGTAAGCTCCCCCCCTTTTAATTTCCTCAGCCTGATTACCTGGTCCTTGACTGTTGTCTTCCTCCTATGTGGCTGTAAAAACAGTTTTTTCGTCAGGCTTTACGTTCGTTTCTATTCGTTTTCATACTGCCGCTGGGGGCCCCCCTCCTTATCTGTGCATTTCTTGTTTTTTGGCTCGGGCAACTAATCTCTTTTTTTTCGGGGGTCTTTTTCTTTGTACTTTTTCCCTTTTCTAGAGCACTTAATTTTTGCCCCCCCTTTTCACCCCTTGGGTAAACAAAGGGGGGGGTTCTGTCTTTCCCATTATTTTGTTACCCTTGGGAACAAAACTTTCCTCTGCCTCCTTGGGATTTTGTTTTACAAAATCTATCATTTTGTTTACTGATTTTTTCCCACCAACTCCTGTTTCCCCCTGAACCTCCTGTAGGGAGGTCCCCAATTTCCCGTGTAAATCCCCCCTTTTATGTCTGGTTTTTTTTCCCCTTTTTACTCCTGTTAACCCCCTCCCCCTTTTAGCTCCTTTATGTATTAAAAACTCATAACCACTTTGGGCACTAGTCCAAAAGGCCTTTCATATGTGGGTGCTCAATTTTCTAAGGTTTCTCAGGGGAACCAAAGGGCCAGTCTTGTGGTTCATCCTCCCCTCTCTCTCGGTAGGTCCTAACATTTTGGGGCATAAGGTTTGCCAGCCCCACATCCTTTATCTTTGGGTTTTCCCCTTTTTGGGACCCCCATTGGGGTCCGGGGTTTTTCCCCAAACAAAACTCCCCTTTGGGTTAAAGGGCGCTTAAAGACCAGTAACTTCCTCTACCAAGTGTTTTTTCCCGCCACCTCAGTGCATGTCCCCCATTGCTCTGTTACACTCATCATATTCATTTTGGCCTCCCGGTTTTTTGTAGTGGGTTATAAATCACCCGCAATGGGCTACCCTTTTGTTCCCTGAGAACTGTAAATACTAGGGAATCCCTTTCCCAATCCGTTTCCCTTTCCCTTTCCCTTTTTGATAAACCCCCCCGGTTTTTAATTAGCAGTGCAACCCCTCCTCCCCCCCTGCTCCTTCTATCCCCTTTCCCCAGGATTGATATATAGGTGGGGAAAATTTTCATCTGTTATTATCCCGTGAGTTTTTTTCTGTAACGCTCGAAGTCTGGGGACATCTCCTTGATTCTTTCATGCCACCCCCCCCCATTTAAACCATTATTCCATCTTCGTTCATGTAACCAAAACCCTTTAACCTTTTTTTCTACATCTGTGGTCTGGGGGGAAAGGGGGGTTAGGGGGGCCGGGGGCCCCGGCAGGGGCCTATAGGGGGTTGCTGTGGGCGTGGGTCTTGGGATGGGTTTTTGGGGGGGGAAAAGGGGCCCATGGAAGGTTTCAGTGGGGGGGGGGAGGTTTGGGGGAGGGCCCATGGGGGGGTTTCAGTTTTGGGGTGGGGATTGTTGAGGGGGATGGGGTTTAAAGGGTACGTTGTGGGGTTTTGTGGGTTACTGTGGGGGTGTGGTTTGTAGTGTTGGGTGGGGGAGGGTAATTGGTGGGTTACTGTGGGTTTTTGTGGGGGTGGGGTTTGTTTCTGAGGGGGGGGGGGCGAGGGTACAGTGAGTGGGTTTTGGATTAGGTTTCTTGATTGCTTTGGGATTGCCATGGTTGTGGGTTTTTCTGTGGGTGGTACTGGAGGGGGTTGTTTTGTTCTTCCACCTTGGGGATTTATTTCTCCTCCTCCCCACCTTCCCGGCCCCCATTTTCCTTGCGATATTGCACCCTTTTCTTTCAGTATCATCCTTTTTTTCTTGTGTTCTGCTCAGTCCAAAGGGACAACTCTGGAATTCTTGATTGTCCTTAGGCGTGCTTTCTCCCGCCTGATCCGGTTTCCAGCGACTTCTTCCCTTTGGAAAAACCTTTGGGCTGGACACTTTTTTTTCCCCTCCTAAAAAACCCCAATTTTTCCGAAAAAATTTTTCAGTGGGATGTCCTCCCCCTATTGCTTTTATGATGAGTCAAAAAAAGTTTTTTTTTGCTTTGTTTCCTTTCCTTGTAAGTTTCCCCTCTATTTTTGGGGCCCCTAGGGCAAAAATGGCCCCCCCCTTTTTTTCGTCCCCCACTTTTATTCCCCGGAGTTTAAACCCGGAGAGAGTTTCGGGGGTTTAACGCCCCCGGGGGCCCCGGGCTGTGGGCCAGGCCTCCCGGTGGTCGCGGGCCCGATCAACCAGGCTGTTGCTGCTGGGGTGCACGCAAAAAAAACGTACGAGCCACAGCCCGGCTGATCAGGAACTGACTTTAGGTGCTTGTCCAGTGCCCGCTTAAAGACTGCCAGGGGTCTGTTGGTAACCCCCCTTATGTGTGCTGGGAGGCAGTTGAAACAGTCTCGGGCCCCCTGACGCTTATTGTATGGTCTCTTAACGTGCTAGTGACACCCCTGTTTTCATTGGGGGGATGGTGCATCGTCTGCCAAGTCTTTTGCTTTCGTAGTGGAGTGATTTTGTGTGCAAGTTCGGTACTAGTCCTCTAGGATTTTCAGGTGTATATAATCATGTATCTCTCCCTCCTGCGTTCAGGGAATACAGGTTTAGAAACCTCAAGCGCCCCCAGTAATTGAGGTGTTTTATCTCCGTTATGCGCACCGTGAAAGTTTCTCTGTCATTTTCTAGGTCGGCAATTTCACCTGCCTTGAAAGGTGCTGTTAGAGTGCAGCAATATTCCAGGCCTAGATAGAACAAGTGACCTGAAGAGTGTCATCATGGGCTTGGCCTCCCTAGTTTTTTGAAGGTTCTCATTATCCCTCCTGTCATTTTCTAGCAGCTGCGATTGATACAATTTATGGTCCTTGAAGGTGAGATCCTCCGACATAATCATCCAGGTCTTTGACGGTGGTGTTTCGCTCTATTTTGTTGATACAAATTAGTTCCTGCCATTGACACGTTGGTTTCTACTGTCTCTTCCCTATCTGGTGCCCTGTGCTTATTTTGTTTTGGACATGGCAATTGTCTGTTAGAGCCTCTGTGTATAGTCTAGCTCCTTTATTGACTTCAGTTCCCTCATTAGTTCTTGCTGTTTTTCCCTGGCTTTTTTCCCGGCCACCTTGGGTCCGATAGAGTCATCGCATACAGTATATCTCATTGTTCCCTACTGTCCCCTCATCGGTGATGATGTAGCCAAATTCTTGGTGTCATGGCTGTACTGTTCTTCGGTTCTTTAGGCTGTTTCAGATGTTTTAGCTCTTTACTAAGCTCTGTATTTTAGCTTCAGCTGCTGTGATTTGTAATTCCCATTTCCTGCTCTCATCAGCTATTTTCTCTTCCATTTTCTTGCCGAGCTCTTCCAGCCTCCTCCCCACTTTTCCCCTCTTCTCGTGAGCTCTGCCTCCCAGTTTTTCTCTCCCAGGTCCACCCTCGCTTCATCCACCATTCCTCTGGTTCTCTGTCCGGGTTCTTGTGTCCCATGTTTCATTTCCACAGAAGGAAGCGCTTATGCCAATAGTGCTGTGTAGAGGGGGTGTTTTTTGTGGGGAGGGAGGGGGGGGGGTTTGTTGTGGGAAGAAGGGGAAAGGAGGCAGGGAGGGAAAAAAGGTAGTGAGCTGGAGGGGGGGAAAG
>NW_026477885.1:0-10158 GCF_026875155.1 Cherax quadricarinatus
GGCCATTTGTGGCATTAGACAATATAAAATGTCTGAAGAAAAAAATTTACACACTTCACCCGAAACCGATTTCTTATGCGCTTTGTCACGAAGGGTGTGGGGGGGAGATGGAGGGGATGAGGGAGGGGTGAGTGAGAGAGGTAGAAGGGGGAGGGGATTCTAGTACTCCAGTAGTCCAACTGGACCCTCATGACGGGGTGTTTGACTAGGGCCCCAAGGTCGTGTGGTGATAATTCTAGATGACACTAATTTTTTTTTCGGAGAGGAGAGGTAGTTTGGGGTGAGGGGAAGAAAAGGGGAAGGGGTAAGTAGAGGATTCAGAGGGGCAAACCTCTCTGTGTGAAGGCTCGTGGAACTGGAAACTTTCCTGTATAGGGATTCATGGAACTGGAAACTTTTCTGTATAGGTATTCCAGGGAATTGGGAAAGCATTCCTGCATAGGGACTCAGGGAACTCGCAAATTTCCTGAAATAAGGATTCAAGGAACTGTAAATTTTTTTTGTATGGGGATTCAGGGAACTGGAAGTCATCCAATATAGGGAATCTGGGAACAGGAAAGGGCCTTCTTGTATAGGGATTCAGGGGAAAGGAAGCCTTCTTGCTCAGAGATTCAGGGAACTGGAAGCCCCTGTATATGGATTCAGGGAGCAGAAAGCCTTCCTGTATGGGGATTTAAGAAACTGGAGGCCTTCCTATACAAGGATTCGGGATCAGGAAGCCTTCCGGGTATAAGGATTCAGGAATCTGGAATTCTTCCTGTATGAGGTCTCAGGGAACGGGATGTTTATAGGGAAGCATGAATGGTTATGGGGCAGATCTTCGCCAGGCTTTTGATAGAGTAACGTGACTGCTGGAAGGCACCATGTGTTCCTGTCTAGCTGGACAAAAGTAGCCAGCCCATTGGGCAGTTGGTCCACGTGACAGGCAATGCGGCTGGTCCATGGAAACAGGTAGACCAGCTGGTTCACGGAACAGGTGGGTAACAGGTGGTGAAGCCAGCGTGAGATACTGAAAACTCGCCTGGGTATTGACTATTTTGTTGCCTACATCCTTCTTTGACGAGGGAGGTGGGAAGAGAAGGAGAATGAAGTGAAGGAGGGTGAGGTGGAAAAGGACGGTGGGAAGGTGGAGGGGGAGGACGAGGAGGAGGCAAAATAGGAAAGGGAAAGGGGGGAAAAAAGGGAAAAAGATGGGTGTGATCGCGACCATGACACTGGAAACGACAATGCCGCTGAAAATGCTAAAAAAACAGTTGACATTGAAGATGAAAACGACAATGACGCTGAAGAAACAGACGACATTGAAGATGAAAACGACAGTGACGCTGAAGATGCTAGAAAAAAGTTGACATTGAAGATGACAACCACAATAACGCTGAGGTACAGATGACATTGAAGATGACAACCACAATGACGCTGCTGACGATCACTCAGCCGCAGCCACCACCACAAGGAGCTCCCCCTTCCCCGACTCAGCCCCTCCGCGAGGAGCTGCCTGAGTGCGTGGGAAGAACACGGCCACAACTCACACGGGATGTTAGTACTTTGCCCCATCGGTAATGTCTTAATTCGGGCATGTCGGGGTGGCGGCGGCCGGCTGCGGCAGCAGCGGCGGCGGCGTACCCCCCGGGGACCCCCACTCCCGTGGTAATGTGACCACTGGTACTCCAGGTAAATAAAGACATAATGAAGTCGATGATACGGTGCATTCTCCTCTTTATGGTATAGAGTCCATTCTATTTTTTTGTTTAGTATTGGTCGATGTATTTCTCAGCCAAGTTCTTGTCTGACCCCCATTAAATATAAAGATTATGCATTACTTTCCCCAGTAATTGGACATTGATGGCGAGTTTATGGTCTATATTTAAGAATTTGTATTCATGAAATAATACATTGTACACGAATAACTCTTATCCGTGAATATATTTTACATTTTCCAGTTTTTGTCCATATTCGTAAATTTTTATACGCTAAAATGCCGTTTATTGAGCAAATTTTGTGCATTATTAAAAGTAATTTTTCTATTTAGTTTTACATGTGATCTATATAGGTAATGAGATCATGTGGACTCTGGAGGTAATTATCTTATAAAGGGGAGCTAAAGGCCCCCACCTTAATTTATGCTAATTTTTAAAGAAGACCAAAATGACTACTCTCTGGTGATACACAAGTTTTAACAACAACTCTTGTGTCAGCTGACGTCGGGGAAAAGAGATAGATAGATAGATAGATAGATAGATAGATAGAGAGAAGAGAGGAGAGAGAGAGGGAGAGAGAGAGAGAGAGAGAGAGAGAGAGAGAGAGCAACAGACCAGACAGAAACCAAAAGACAGACAAAAAAGGCAGACAGAAACAAATGCAGTTTTGTCACACTTAGCCTTGCACCAGCAATGAGACAACAGTACAAAATCACTCAGCCATAATGAGTGTTCTCAGGCCCCAGACAACAGCCCACATTAGGGGAGTCCATTGCCATTAAGGTTACAACTGAGCTACCAAATTACTGTTATATTGGCCATTACTGCAACCATTACAGTGTCGGTCTAAGTACGAGGTGTTGGTGCCACATCATACAAGGCCGGATTTGCTCTTGTAAGCCTTTTAACGCACAGTTAAGATTACTGAGGTCTGAGAGAGGTCCTGGGTCCCTTCAAGTGTGCGCCTTAATGCCACTGAAGGGCTCTTAATCCAAGAAATCGGAACTGCTCTACCCTTCATCAGGTATTGCATGACTTCTACGAGAAAAAACAGAATTATAATAATAGATATAGTGTTTTTTTCTTTGGTATTATCATGGTCGCTTTTTTTTGCGATAGTTCAAGGGCTGTTGTTTGCTGCTTTACAAGTTCAAGGAGCCCAAGCAAGCAAAAGAAACCATGTAACATCCCATGTAATATTTTGACCAGTACCAAGGGCTTTCCTCACATAAACTGATTTCCTGGGCAAAAAGTGAGTCCTGCTCTTCAGGTACCCCACTCTGTCATCATCCGTCCCTCGAGACTTTAGCTGAAGACAACTTTGCTGCTGGCCTAGCTCGAGGTCTAAGTCTCGTTCGTCCTTGAGTTATTTGTTCTCGTTCTCGTTGGCTCTCAGACTAATTTGCACCTGAGGTACACCAACTAAATGGACTTCAAATAAACTGTAATCTCAAGCTTTCTTGGACCTCGAGAAAGATGATCCTCGAGTTCGATGATCCTCAGGTTAATGGTCCTTTGAGCTTCTGGGAACTACAAGTAGTTGAGCTGAAGCTACATGACCTATATAATAGTTGTTTCTGGAGCTAATGGTCTTTGACTAGATACTTAAATGTATTGGCCAGATACCTGAAGGAAGATAAAGATAACGAGAATAAAGAGATGCAAAGCGTGAGAGGTGAAGTGAGGTGGGAGGGGTAGAAGAGGAGCATTCATTTAGATAGGAAAGTTTTTGTGTATGTGTGTGTGAACTCACTTATATGTGGTTGCAGAGGCCGAGTCACAGCTCCTGGCTTCCCGCCACTTTGTCTAGTGCTACTAGGTCCGACTCGCTCTCTGCTTCAAGAAAGAAACAAGCGAGAGAAAGAAGAGAGAGAGAGAGAGAGAGAGAAAGAAGTATGTGTGTGTGTGAGTGTGTATGTGTGTATGTGGTATAGCTGCCTGCTATTGCAGTTTTGCGTGTGAACGAGCGAGGTGCGCACGCTTGCGTGCGTGCTGGTATCAAAGAAAATTAACACAGGTTCATTAATTAGGTCAAGAGGATGAAATAAGTGACTTTCTCCGGCATTACGCGGGATTTGTCCTCGTAATTTATGGCGAACTTATGATTTGGGGGGAGTGTCTGTCGGGTTAAACGGATTTGTGTGTCGGATAAAACCGGGTTATAGGAAAGCCGGTTTATCGGATAGAACAAGCCTGCCCAGATAAATTTTGTATAGCCCAATAACAGGTCCTCATAGAGACAGTGCAGATGTCCAAACTGTAAGCGAATAGAGGGTCGAGTAGATATGTTGAGTAAATGATTCGTCGTGATAGACGAGGCTTTCGCATAAGTGAGTTTATTGAGTAAGAGGGTTTATTGAGTAAGTGGGTTTATTGATAAGGTGGGTCTATTTGAGTAAGCGGGGTTTATATTTTAAGTGGGGGTTTATTGAATAAGCTGGATTTATTGAATAAGCGGATCATTGAGTAAGTGGGTTTATTGAGTAAGTGGGTTTATTATGTAGTGGATTTATTGAGTAAGTGGGGTCTATTGAGTAAGTGGTTTATTGTGTAAGTGGGTTTATTGAGTAAGTGAGTTTATTGTGTAAGTGGATTTATTGGAGTAAGTGAGTTTATTGTGTAAGTGGATTTATTGAGTAAGTGGGTTTATTGTGTAAGTGATTTATTAGTGGGGTTTATTTGAAGTAAAGTGGATTTATTGAGTACGAGTTTATTGTGTAAGTGGGATTTATTGAGTAAAGTGGGTTTATTGTGTAAGTGGGATTTTATTGAGATAAGCAGATTTATTGTGTAAGTGGTATTTATTGAGTAAGTGGGTTTATTGTGTAAGTGGGTTATTGAGTAAGTGAAGTGTTATTGTGTAAGTGGATTTATTGAGTAAGTGAGTTTTATTGTGTAAGTGGAATTTATTGAGTAAGTGGGTTTATTGAGTAGGTGGATTTTATTAGTGGGTTATGAGTAGTGGATTTATTGAGTAAGTGGATTATTGAGTAAGTGGTTATTTGTGCAAGTGGGTTATTGAGTAAATGAGTTATTGTGTAAGTGGGTTTATTGAGTAAGTGGGTTTATTGTGAAGGTGAATTTATTAAGTGAGTTTAATGAGTAAGTGTTTTATTTTAAGTGGTTTATTGAAAAGATTGGTTTATTGAGTAAGTGGTTTTTTTGAAAAGGTGGGTCATATTGTGTAAGTGGTTTACTGAGTGAGTAAGATTTATCGAACAATGGACTTCCTGGATAGTGAGTTTACAGAGTAAATAGTATTCAGATAAGTAGGTTCATCGACTTAGTGGAGCTGTACTGATGAATTTTCTCATGGGAATAAAACGTTTAAAATTAATTAGGGTCCCCGGAAAAAGACTAAAGTCCCCTGAAAAACTAAGGTCCCTAGAAAGACTAAGGTCCCTAGAAAAACTAAGGACCCCCGGAAAGACTAAGGACCCTAAAACCTAAGGTCCCTAGAAAGACTAGTCTTGGAAGAGAAAGATGTATCGATTAGTAAAAAAAGGTTCTTCAAAGAAAAGACAAAGCAACAGGCATATTTCCGAGACCTACAAATGTCAACGGTGGTACGGATGTTCGATAAGAAGGGAAGGATTGAAGTAACTGCCTCGGTGGTACGGATGTCCGATAAGAGGGAAAGATTGATGTAACCACCCTCATGTAAAGATGTTCGGATAAGCGGGTAGGACCGTGTGTAACCGAGAAGAAGAGAACGATATAATAGCCGGGGAGAAAATGTTAAGGATTATCCAAAAGGTCAAACGGACGAGAACCAGCCATGGATTAGTGCTGTTATATATTGAACACTGGGAAAAGAGAGAGAATAGAAGATAGAAGAGGATATAGAGGATACATGAATGGCTAAATAACAAGAACTTAAACTATGTGTTTAATGTCAGAGAAAACTGAACTATCTTGCCCAGCACAGCAGAGCACAGCTTCTGCTGCTGCTGCTTGCGGCTGCTCTGCTTGCTGCTTGGGGCTGCTGCTGCTGCTGCCGCTGCTGCTGCTGCTGCTGCTGCTGCTGCAGACAACTGTATCTGCTGCAGACTACTGCTGCTGACTACTGCTGCTGCTGCGCTGCTGCTGCTGCTGCTGCTGCTGCTGCTGCTGCTGCTGCTGCTGCTGCTCTTGCGGCTGCTGCTGCTGATTACTGCTGCTGCTGCTGTTTGCTCCTGCTGCTGCTGCTGCTGCTGACTGCGCTGCTGCTGCTGCTGCTGCTAAAGCTGCTGCTGCTGCTGCATCGCTGCTCCTGCACCTGTTCCTCTGCTGCTGCTCCAGCCCTGCAGCTCCTGCTGCAGCAGCTCCTGCTGCTGCTGCGCTGCGCTGCCGCCCCCCTCAAGCTGGCTTAACAGAATAGCTGAAGAAAGTCAGCAGAAAAACAAATCTTTCCTTCCAGTCCCACTAACTCCTCTTTGACATTATTGGCCATGAAATATAGTTTTTTTGTAGCGATAAATAACCTGTCGGGGGAGGGGGGGGGTGAAACCAATGTTGTTTTATGATAACTCAAGATAATTCCTATAGCGGACACGCTAGTGTCAGACTGCAGTATTAGGTCACACTGTTGTCCTGGGATAGATGTTCTGTTTAGGTCACGACGCCGTTGTCCCTGCGTCAGCACATTCTCTCACCGGATGTGATACAATTTCACGTTTTGAACTTATTCATTTTTACCTCCTCAGTTTCCCCGTCGCCAAAGTATCGCTGCTTTTTTTTTTTTTGTTTTTCTGTGGATAATTTATTATTTAAAGATAGCCGGTATTCTCCCGGCCCGGCCCTTTTCCAGTGGTGGCCCGGCCTTGGCTCCCCTTTAGGATGTCCTGAGACCTAAGTCTCCCAATAGGGAAAGCAACAAGGTACCCCTCATTCTATGGGACCAACTTGTCCCAGGCCTAGCCACAAGCTAGGCCTCTCGGTCTGCCATCCCCCACACCAAGGGGGCAAATGGGAATACAGTCCTTATGAGCTAAAGGCTCGGGCTCATCAGGCACCTACCCTAACCCTAGAAGGGTTAGGCATGGTATCGATGCGTGGATAAAGACTATTTTCATTGATTTGTGTAAAATCGGTTTTTTCTAAATTGTGTTCATGTGGTTAAAATACGTATTTTTATTATTTCTGTTGTAATCTAACAAACGTAACGTGGGCGTAAACTTACAAAATTTATCTAATCTAATTTATGGAGAAAGAAAATAATATTAAGAAAAAGGGGAAGTGAGCAAAAAGTGTACTGACCGCCACGTAAATGGAAGACGTGTGTGGAGAGTGGAACAGACTTGACCTCAGGGTATCTTGCTGTGTCCACTTTTAAACGCTGGGGGAATCAATATCCCTACTCGCAGCATTGCTTTCCGGAGGAAAATAGAAATGTTAACTGTAGTTTAGCTGGTGCATCGTTCATCTGAAACTTATGATAAGGAAATTTATAGCTAATTATTTAATGTACCTGTTAGCAGTCTATCAGCGTGGTGATGAATATACAAACCAACAATGGTAATTAAAGAATATCCTGAGAAATTTTTGTCAGTAAGTGTTACTGAGTCCTATGTGATATACTTGTGTAGTTATTTCCAGCTATGTTATAAAGCTTCCCTGTCCAGCTACCATACCAGTAACCGTTAAGTCACCCCTCTCCTTACATTAAGACCGTTAGTGGATTCACCGTCCGGTAGTGACTCACTACTGACCTAGCATGATGTCACGACTCTCCGTGCCCTCCGGGCACTGGGCAGACATTTGAAACTCAAGATATAGTAGAGGTAAGCAAGGCTCTGGCGCACACATATCATATTAATAAAAAAATTAAAAACCTACCTAGACATCCACGAGTGTATTCATTCTCCAAATCATCACCATCGAACCCTTACGACATTTTGAGTATTTTAAAATACTCTCATCCTTGAGAAAATGTCACGCAAATTTACCACCCAGTGAAGAGCTCTGGTCTTCTTCATTGCTGGCGTGTTGTTAAACGTGTTTTCAGACTGTTTTTTTAAAGACAAGTAAGGAACTGTCAAGACATTTTACATGTATCATATATTTCTTTACTTGAAATTCAAATTACGACGAGGCTCCGCCATCCTTGCATCAGCTGATGAATGGGAATTGCATCATCCAGCTTCCATTGTTTTAAATTGGCTTAAAAGACCAGACTGTTCAATAAAAGAAGCAACAACGAAAAATAAGAATACAAACAAAAAAGCAACAACAACAAAAAATAACAAAAACACAAAAACAAAACAAAATGAAAGCAAAAGCAACACGACACGACTAATACTACTACTATTACTACTTCTATTATTACTACTTCTACTATTGCTTCTACTACTGCTACTACTAATAATAAAAATAATAATAAAAATAATAATAATAAAAATAAAAAAAAAAAAAATAATAATAAATAATAATAATAATAATAATAATAATAATAATATAATAATAATAATAATAAAATAATAATAATAAACAGCATTAGATTACTCTAACGCTAACATTTTCACGTAGAGTTAACTTATATGTAAGAGGTCTCCACTTGCTTCAGAAAGTCTCTCTCCATAATGTCTCACGTAAATGTCACATTAAAATGCAGAACTCCGGACACTCGCAAAATCCAGGATGAGTGCTTCTCTCTCCTATTACAGGCCTTCTGCTTCTCTCCTCCTCTCTCTCCTCTCATCTCCTCTCTCTCTCTCTCTCTCTCACTCATTTCTTTTTTTTGTTATGCTTTTCCTTTCTCTTTTCTATCTGTTTATCTCTCTCTCATTTTAAAGCTAGGCTCTAGTAATGTCTTTGCTGTAGAATTAATCTACGGGTGGTAATATTAGTCAACACATAGTAAGAGATAATGGGTGAAGTTGGAGCCTTCTGTCAGCCAAAGATTTAATTTATGTACATAGTGTTTTCAGACCTACTTGTTTG
Organism: Cherax quadricarinatus; assembly: GCF_026875155.1. Lineage (NCBI taxonomy): Eukaryota > Metazoa > Arthropoda > Malacostraca > Decapoda > Parastacidae > Cherax > Cherax quadricarinatus. The sequence goes on from NW_026477885.1 coordinate 8,619, forward strand.
AGACTATTATTATTATTATTATATTATTATATTATTATTATTATTATTATTATTATTATTATTATGCAACGCCTGTGAAATATGAGATAATCAGGCTTCATCCGTGGAATAAAAGGATTCTTTCAATTCCTCACATGAAGAGCCCTTACCAGCTTCGATTTTTTTTTTAAACTATTTACTGAAGGAGTGTTTGTCCTTAAGTTGCACGCAAAAGTCGACTGGTGCTGCCACTCTTTCTCCTAGGGAGGAAGTGGAAGGCAAAGAGATAGTTTCCAGGGCCATAGGCCCTTTCCTACCCACGAGGAGCTGCTCCCTGTAGTCCCCAAAGAAAATAAATCCCTTTAAAGATTAAAGAAGTAAGTGGCGACTTGCCAACTATAAAGGACCGGGGATGTGTTACGGCCGATTGGGCTGCGTTCTTTTAAAACGGATTCCTCGTAGTGCAACCCAATATCTTTTGACAGGTCGAGTACATAGAGGTGAATGGGCCCGGCGAAGCTTGCAGCAACGATATAACCTCAAGGCTGCTACATGGTATATCCAGTCGATTGTCTGCCTAAATTTCCGCTTTTGTGTTGTAGACTCTGTACTGAGACTTTCAAAGTTAAATTTTTTATGTGGATAGAGGAATATTAGTCAGGAAATAATGCTTAGGTCTTTATCAGGTGATGATTCGCTGGGTATGAGCATCAACTGGCTTACCCCAGGTAGGTTTTTTTCCACCACCATAAAAAAAACATGATGAATTTCTTATAATAGTATCTACAGTATTATAACAATTTAATTATATTAAAGATAATTAATTACTTCTATATATTTTTTTAATATGCATCTATATGATTACATCTATATGACTATAAACACATATATTTGGTGTAGTTTTTGTTCCATAATTTTTTGTAAATATAAAACGCCATAATAAGATAATTAAAGCAATTACTCACACTGGTAACAACTTGCCAGCAAATTTTAAGACAAAAATACAAGCAGTAACACATAATAAATTGCATCAAGGTACCCAGCATATTACCAATTCCAACATTTACTCAGGTACCCAGCATGCCACCTTCAACACCTCCGTAATTCACAGGTGCCAAGCATACCAATAATAATAACAGTTTAAAAATAACACGAGTAGCGAACATACGAACACACCCCAAAGCTTGGTGTGTTCTAAGCTTCCATGTTCGTGCTGGGAGAATGTCATTAAAGACATTACAGCAGCACTGGGCGTTTAAAGGGGCTTTCTCCGTGATCTCGAAGAGTTGTGTTGATCGCCCGTTTGTTCCATACTTTTTTTTCAGTGCCTTTTTTTTTTGTTACGTACTTTCTTTGTTTTTTATATTTTGTTCAACACTTTTTTCAGTGTTTTTTTTTTTGTTACATGCTTTTTTTTTTTCGTTTTTTGTTCCAAGCTTTTAGATACAAATAACCCGCACATAGAAAAGAGGGGCACACGACGTTCGATCCCACTTGGGCATTTACAAAAAACACACGTGACCCGTAAATGTCCAAGCGACCGAAACTCCCCCGTAAGCTC
>NW_026477886.1:0-20976 GCF_026875155.1 Cherax quadricarinatus
AACGAAAAACCCCCAACAAAACCATCCAACACCCACACCACAACACACCACACCACCAAAAACCAAAACCACCAACACCCCTCCACCCCAACACCAGACACCTAACACCACGACCACCTAACAAACCACGACCACCCTAACACACCATACCACCAAAACACACCACTAAAACCTGACACCTTTAAAACCCACACCACCGAACACCCACTAACACACCACGACCACCAGACACCATACCACCAACCCCACGACCCACCTGAACCACCACACCAGACCACTAAAACACACCACTAAACACCATACCCTAACACACCAAAACCACCTGACACCATCAACAACACCACGACCACTGACACCCTAACACACCACGACCCACCTGACACCACTAACACCCACGACCACCTAACACACAACACCAAAACCACCTTTTAACCCCAAAAAACTACGAACACCAAAAACCACCAACACACCACGAAACCCCCGACACCACTAACACCACACACCTAACACCAGACACCACACATTAACATAACCACGACCACCTGACACCATTAACACTCACCCCACACCGACAACCACTACCACCCCACCACCTGCACCACCTAAACACCCCGACACCTGACACCCTAACAACCACGACCACCTGACACCACTAAACCAAAGATCACAAACACCAAACCAAGACACCACAAACATACCACGACCACCTGACACACAACACCTACGAACCCACCCAAAAACACCAAAGACAACCCGACACCATTAAATAAAAAACACACGACCCCCTAAAACCAAATAACAAATACCATGACCACCTAACACCACAACACAAGACCCCCCAACCACTAACACCCACTACCCCTAACCAAAAAACACACCACACCACCGACCCAAATACATAAGACCGTAAAACCACCAAAACCAACTACCAAACCAAACCCCCCCTTTTCACAACGAATGAACCCCAAAAACACCGACACCTACACAAAAACACACCAGGGCCCCCCCAACACCACAAACCCACGACCCCTGAACACCAAACACCCAAAGGACCCCCCAAAACCATTTAACCCAAGACCCCAACAACACAAACCAGACCCACCTACAAAATAACACCCCCCCAAAAGACCCACTAAAAAACACCAGACCACCAAACCCCAAAACACCCCGACCACCTAAAAACCACAAAAAACAAACCACACCACCTAACCACTAAAAAACCAACCCCCCACACAACCCCAACACCACGACCCCCTACACCAAACCCAACCCCACCACCCTAACAACCCCGACCACCTAAAACCACTAACACACCCAACCGAACCTTTTTTCCCAAAAAAAAAACAAAAGGAAAAATAACTTTAAAAAAAAATTAACCCTACAAATTTAAAAAAAAGATACCAAACAAAAAAAGACCCCCCAAAACCCGGGGAAACATTATGGAAGCGCCCCACCGGGCTAATTACCACTCAAACTAAAACAAAAACCCCGGGGGAATGAAAGGGGACCCCGAGGTGTCAGCTCAGCCAAAAAAAAACCCGCCCCAAAAAACCCCCAAATTTTTAAAAACCCCCTTTCCCGTAAAGGGAAATTAAAAATTTAAAAAGGACTTTAAAAATCCTTTTCAACCAAAACAAACCACAAAAATAAAAACAAAACCCCTACCCAACAAAAAACAACAAAGGGAAAACCCTCCAAAAGTTTCTTAAAGGAAAAAATTTTTGGTTCCCAGTGTGTACAAAGATTACTAAAATTTAAACCCATCTGCTAAGTGAAATTTTAAATTTGGGCATTGATACATAAATACAATTATCATATTGGGGGGTAAATTTTTGGGGAAAATCCAAAAAAGAAAAATTTTGACTTACTTCCACGGGGTCCGGGTGACCTGTTCTCTTTGGGTAAAACATTTTCTTAAGGAATTTAAACAAGCGCTTTTTCCCTAAAGGGGTCCTTTAAAATCAAAAACATTACTTTTTTAACCTTACTTTAGGTTGGGTTGAGTTAAAGGGGTTTAATAAAAACCAAAAAAAACATATAAGAATTTAAAAAAAGGGCCCAAAAACATTTCTGGCAGAGCATTTTAGGGCCAACCCCCGGGTTTGGGGGGGAAAATGGTTTTGGGGAATGCACTGGAAGCCCAACTTTATCCCCTGGCCCACCGGGATTGTGCAGCTGTTGTGATTCCATGTAGTGGGCCTCTTTGCTTCTTAGACCTCTTTCAGAAATTCTGATAGTTTTTTAAAATTTAAGAGGTACCTTTAAATAAACCCCAAAACTTTTCACTGTCCTCCTCTGTCATGGGGCAAAAATCATTTTCCCTTTTCAATGACTGGAACGCTTTTTTAAAAACCCGGGAAAAGCAGGCAGTTTGAAAATTTAACTTTCTCAAACCCAAAAAAAACCTAAAAAAATTTTTTGGGAAGAAATAAAATCGGGGGGCCCTACAGTGGAAACCCTGTGTTGCCTAAAGGCCCCTTTTCACCCCCCCCACTTCTCTTTCCTCAGGGGCTGACGAAAACCCAAATTTTAAATTATTACACCATTTGCCCAAATGGGCCCCATATGTTGTCGGGTTTGCAAAAAAAAAAACATTGTTACCATCACACCCCAAGGGCCCAGGGGGCCCCAATTTTTTGTAAATGCAAAAAAGGGAAAATAACATTGTTACCAACACAATAAAATTTACACCAGTGACCCAGGGGGCCCCAAACATAGTTTTGCCCGGGTCTAAAAAAAAATTTAAATTTTTTTCCCAAACCACACCACTACACCAGTACCGGGGTGGCCCACATATGTTGTCAGGTGCAAAAAAAAAACCCTTTTGTTCCAAATCACACCACTAAAAACCATTACCAGGTGCCCCATATTGTTTTTAAATGCTAAAAAGAAATAAAATTGTTCCCAAACACACCACAACACCCGACCAGTGGCCCACATAGTTTTTGCCCAAGTGCTAGAAAGAAATAACATTTTTAACACACCCACTACACCATTGACCAGGGGGCCCAAACATATTGTTGAAAAGTGCTAGAAAAATAACATTTTTACCATCCCACACCACTACACCAATGCCCCGGGGCCCACATAGTTTTGTCAATGCTAGAAAAAAAACTTTTGTTACCATCAAAACCAACTACAACCATGACCAGGGGGCCCCACATATTTGTTCCCAATGTATCAAGCGGGTGTAGCACCCTTCCACCCAAAACCCCCAATACGAAAAAGTAATTTTCACTTCCGGTCACTAGAAGAATGTAAAAAACCACTTTTATTATCAACGTAAAGTTTTTTTTTAAACGCTTCATTTTCCCCACACTCCACGTAAACCAATTTTACAAAATAATAAAACAAGTAAAAGAAATGTAACGTATTCCATGCTAGACAAACTTATGAAAAAATAAACTAACCTATCTTTTTTAAACCCCAACCGGGGGTGCCATTCGAGCAACTCCTTAAGGTGCGGGACGGGTATTATGTACTTTGGGCAATTTTTAATTTTCCCAACAAAATTTTAAATTTGCAAAAAGAAAAAAAACCCTAGCGTTATTGGAACAATTCACAATTCCTTTCACAAAAACGGGGTTAAAACAATTCACAAAATTCCCCCTAAACAATAACTTAGTTGAAAAAAATTTTCCAATTACCTCAAAAAAAACTTTGGGGTTGAAAAAATTCAAAATTTACCCCACAATAAACTTGGTTGAAACAATTCACAATTACCTCACAAAACGTCAATCTCTTATTTTCATTTTGGAATGATTTTGGTGTGCAAGTTTGGGATCATTCCCCTCCAGGTTTTCCATGTTTAAAAAATTATGGAAGATTGGAAACCCAGTCTTGAAAAAATTGCTACACACTAAACTAAACCTTCAAAGTCCCAGAACCCCTTTTCCTCAAACAGTATGTACATTTCATCCTCCTGCCCTCCTAAAAATGACCTTGATGACTTTTTAAATAAAGGCTTCTGGAAAACAGCTAACTTTTTTTTGCCCAAACCTTGTTCACCCTCCCAACACTGTTTACCCTATCTTGTTCTTCCTTAAACTGTGCTAGCTATATTTTTTCACCCTGCACACTGCTACTATCTTTTTTTCAACCTGTAGACGTGCTAGCTACCCTTGTTCATTTATAGACTTTCCCCTACTACCCTTTTTCATCCTGTAGACGTGCTAGCATCTTGAAATCCTGTAAACAGTCTAGCTACCTTGTTCATCTGTAACTGTGCTACACCTTGTTTATCCGTAGACTGTGCTAGCTATCTTTTTCAACCTGTAACTGGCAAGCTATCTCTTTTCTTTCCTGTAAAAATGGCTAGCTATCTTGTTCTTTCCTTTAAAGGACTTGTGCAGCTATCTTTTCTCCTGGACGGTTCTCCCTTTTGTTCTTCCTGTAATTTTGCAAGCTCCCTTTATTCCATCCAAAAGACTGTGGAAAGCTACCTTATTAAACCGAAACGGGTGCTAGCTACCTTGTTCACCCTGTAGACTGGGTACAACCTTTTTCATCCTGAGACGGCTACTACCTTTTTAAATCCTGGGGATTTGGTGCAAAGTTTAACCTTAAAAACCCTGCAGACCGGCAGCTCCCCTTGTTCTCCAGCAACTGTGCAATCTCCCTTTTATCATCCTGCAAGGGGCTAGTTACCCTCACAACACCCCGGGAAACCGTGCCCATCCAGCACCCGGGACCGGGCCCCATCACAACCCCCGGGCCGGTACCTTTCCATCCCCACACCCAGGTACCGGGCCAAACACAAAAACCCGGGTACCGGGGCCAAATCACAACACCCAGGAACCGGGCCACCCACAACCCCCGGGTCCCGGGGCCCCCATCACAACACCCTTTACCGGGGCCATCAAAAACACCCGGGTACCGGGGCCCCATCACAACCCCCCAGGCACCGGGGCCCAAATTACAACCACAGGAAACCCGGGCCTTTCACAACACCGGGGCACCGTGGGCCAAACAAAAACACCCAGGCCCCGGGGCCCAAATCACAACCAAAAGGTACCCTGGCCATCCAAAACCCCAGGTACCGTGGCCATCCAACACCCGGGAACCGGGCCATCACAACCCAGGTACCCTGGCCATCCCCAACACCCACACCGGGGCCCAAATCACAACACCCGGCACCCGGGGCCCCATAACAACACACAGGTACCCGGGCCATCACAACCCCCGGGGCCAGTACTCAGAAAATGCAACAAAATTCTCCCACCTTTCAGTTCCTCTTTTCCATCTTTTATTTATCTTCCCACCCGTTTTATTCCTTTTATTTATCCCTTTCACCTTCCCCGAACACCCTGACTTATTTTCCATATATTTTTTTAAAAACCTTTTACCAGTTTTAAGAGTTTTTTTTTCTCCCCTTTGAAGTCAAAAATTTAAACATCCCAAGGGTATAGAAAAGGATTTTAAGCGCTAAAAGGCACAAAAAAATACCCAACAAATATATCATAAGACAAAAAATTTTGGAACTTGTGAAAAATTTTTCAACTGTGAGAAAAAACCCTTTAAAAAATTTAAAAAAATTTTTTAAAAATTTAAACATATAAAAATTTCCTTACTGTTGGGGAAAAGCCCCGGGCACACAGCCAACAAGTGCCGGGTTTACATTTATAAAGTAACTGCTCCAAAAATTTCCTCGGGAAAAACGTATAGAAGGGTTCCCTTTCCAATTTTTTACAGTTAGCATTTAACTTCAGTTAATAGCGAGGGAAAAAGGATGCCCCAACTTAAAAAGGGTCTTAAAATTTTAGGGCCCAACTCTAAAAAACTATATTCGGCGTTACCCCCGGGCCAGTCTCATAGGGGGAAACAACGTGTTCAACCAACAAAATCCCACCACACCCCCCAACACCTCTTTATAACCTCAGCTTTTTTAACAAGCCCAAAAAAAACACTTACTTACAGGTCTATAAAACCCCAGCTTATTTAAACCTCATATAACCCCGCTAAGAGAAAATTATTTTTCAGACGTTTTCCCACTTTTTAATATTTACAGAGAACGGGGGTTAGTTTTAAATGTTAATCAGAACGTTTCAGGGTGGGGATAGGGGTTTGGTGGGGGTTGTGTGGTTGGTGGCTGTTTGGGGGTGGTGTGGCCCCAGCCCCTGGTTTCCCTTTTGCCCAACAACCGACTCTCCACAATCCCCCGACCGACAACACCTGCCCCTCGCCGCCCTCCTTCCCCCCCCACACACCCTAAAGGTTTGTGGAAGGGAAGGAAAATCCGAGAGATGGCTTTTTGTAGATTCCCCGGGAGGGACCCGTTCCCCGGGGCCCTTTTTCCAAGATCCCGATTTTGGGCCCCCCTGTGGGTCGAGTGCCCTCAGATCAATGCCTGCAATCCCCCTGGTTTAACCCGGGAAAAGTTTTTTCCGGGGTCAACGCCCCCGGGGGCCCGGGCCCTGTGACCAGGCCTCCTAAAGGTTTTAAAGGAAAACGTGTCAAAATTGTTTCCACCCCCCGGGGAATTTGAACCCGGGGCCCCCCTTTTGGGGGTGAACGGGAGCTTTGGGGCCACCAGGCCACCCGAGACTAGCTTTCCCCAGGCGACCCCCTTTCCCCCGCCCCCACGGTTTGGGAGGGGGAATCTGGGGCACCTTGGGCCCAAAAAACCCCCCCACATTTTCCCCCGGGTTTCGAAGGGGGTGTACGGGTTTGCACAAAAAGCAGACGAGTCGGGGGTTTGAAAAGGGCAGAAAAAACAAAAGGACCCTTTTTTGGGGCCCACACCCCAGATTTGGGCAAAAACCCCGAGGGGCGGGGGAAGTAAAAAGAATGCCTCTCGCTGTGTGTTTTGCTGCTGCTATTTTCATTTTGTCCTTTGCACTTTTAAGGGAGAGATTTTCGCCCCAAACCTAAAAACATTTTTTTAACGGTTCGTAGCAACTAGCCCAAAATAAATTTTCCCACCCCCCAGACTGCTATTTTTTTTTAAATTTATTATACAACCTATACTGTTTTGATAACAAAAGAAATGGAAAAAGTCATTTCCCGTATGATTTTTTTTTGGGTTATCCGGGGAAAATTCACACTATGTATATAATTGGCTTATGTGTCCTGTACCAAAAAATAAACTTACAAAACGCACCGGGACACCACGGTAAGTAAAGGGGGTCCCCCCATTTAACCTCATGCCAGTGTAGTTTTAAATGGGTACTACATAGGGACACAGTAAACAAATGTCAGTACCCCACACTGCGGGGTTTCCCCCTGTGTTTTGAAAAAAATGGACAGGTCCGAGTGGCCTCCCCACACCCAAATTTACGCGAGCCATGATGCACACTCTGGCACGATGGTGAGTGGGAGGTGAGAACAGTAGCAAAAAAACAAGAAAAGCCCGAAACAGCAGCGGCAGAAGCAGCAACAGCAGGGGCATTAACATTTGCAACAATTTAAAAGCAGAACATAGAAACATTAAGAACAGCAACAAAAGCAACCGGGGGCAGGAGCAAAGGAAAAACAGCCCGCAGCAGCAGCGAACCCCAAAAAAAGGGTATACCCCCACAGGGATCCCACGCAAAAAGGGGAGAGAAAGAGGGGAGGAAAAGAGAGAGAGAAGGGGAGAAGAGAGAGAGGGAAAGAGAGAGAAAGAGAGAGAAAAGAAAATAGAAGGGGAGAGAGAGAGAGAAGGGGAGAAGAGAAAGAAAAAGAGAGGAGAGAGAGAGAGAGAGAGAAAAAAGAGAGAGAGAAGAGAAGAGAAAGGGGAAAAGAGAGAGAGAGAGAAGAGAGAGAGAAAAGAGAAAGAGCAGAGCGGGGAGAGAGAGAGAGAAAAAGAGAAAAGAGAGAGAAGAGAAAAGAAAGAAAAAGAGAAAGAGAGAGAGAGAGAGAGAGAGAAAAAAAGAGAGAGAAAGAAAGGAAGAGAGAGGAGAAAAGAAGATGAAGAGAGAGAGGAGGGGGGAGAAGAGAGAAGGGGAGGAGAGGAAAAAAAGAAAAAGGAAAAAAGAGAAGAGAGAGAGAAAGAAAGAGAGAGAAAGAGAGGAGAGAGAAAAGAGAGAGGAAAAAAAGAAAGAGAGAAAAGGGAAGAGAGAGAGAAGAGAGGGGAAAAAGAAGAGAAAAAAGAGAGAGAGAGGAAAGAAAAGAGAGAGAGAGAAAGGGGAAAAAGGGTCCCCTTTATTGTACGGTTTGGGGTTTTTATCCCCACCTTCCGGTTCCCTTTTTGGGGGTCCGTTTCCTCTGTGGGGTTCTGTGCTCTCTTTTCCCCCCCCCTTATCCCCTTCATCCCTACCTTTAAATCCCCAAACCCCACCGTAACCCAAAAACCAAACTTTTCCCCTCACAAATGGCAACGGGTCATTTTTCCTCAAACCAACCCCCAAACCCCCCTTTCCCCCAAACCCCAAACAACCCACCCCACCCCCCCCCACCCAAACCCCCCCATTTAAAAGTGATATTTTTCACAAAAAGCACTTAAAAAAGAACTTTTGACAAAACCCCCTCCCACCCCTTTTCTTTTTACAAAAGTCCCAAACCCTGGTGTCCCCCAACCGGTTTTACAAAAGGGGGTTTTAAATTTGCAAATGTTTATAATTTTTGTTAAAAATACCCCCCACAAAAAAAAAGAAACTTTTGACGGGGGTATTTTTGGCCCCATAATTTTAAAAAAAAATCCCCAAACCAAATTTTTAAAACCAATATGGGCCCAAAAATTTGGGTAAGGTTTTTAAAAAAAATTTTTAAAAAATAAAAAGTAGGAAAAATTAATGGTTTTATTTCCCCCACCAAGGGAAAAAGAACATTTTTAGGTACAAATTTGGAAAATTGTGGTTTCTTTTGTCCCCGAATTTTCCAAAGGAATTTTCATTTTTTTTCAATAAATTTTTTTTCCCCCCCAAATTCCCCTTGTATAAACCAACCTTTGCCAAAATTACCCCAACCTTGGACTTTTCCCGCCCCATTTAAAAAAATTAATAAAAATAAAAAACCCCCTTTTCAACCAAATGCCCACTAAAAAATTTTTAAAAGGGCCGGTTCCTAAAACCGGTTCCCCTCTCGTACCCCAAGTTTTCCCCAAAAAAAAAAACCCAAAAAACCCCCCTAAAAATAACCAAAATTATTTCCCCCAAATACGGTGGCCCCTCTTAAATTCCAAAATTTTTTAAATTTTAATTCCCCTTTTAAACCAATTTCCTAATAACAAAAGGCCCCTTTAATTTCCTTTCAACCTCCCAAGTTTTTAAAAGGTTTCTAAACGAAAGCCACCCCCCCCCCAAATGCCCTTCACAGAAAAAACACCCACATAAAAAGGGGCTTTTCCCCTTCTTTCCAAATTTTTTTCCCCCATTTTGGGGGCCCCCCCCTTTCGAACCAAGTTTTTACAGTAAAAGGAAATTTCCCCCCCTTTTACATTAAAAAAGTTCACTCCCACAGTACAAAAAGGGCCCCTTTTTACAGTACCAAAACTACTCCCACAGTACAAAGGTTCCCCCTTCTACTCCAATTTTTACTCCCACAAGGGACAAAGGTAAACCCCGTCTACATAAACCCGTTCTACCCCCCACAGTACAAAAAAGGGGCCCCTTCCCAGTACCCAAGTTTCACTCCCACAGACAAATTTCCCCTCCTCGACCAATTACACCCCCACGGTAAAAAAAGGCCCCCCTTTTAAAAACCCGTTTCACCCCACAGAAACAAATTCACCCCCCATTCCCCAAGCCCCACCTAAAAACCCCCCTGTAAAAAAATCCCCCTTTTACAAGTTTTCCAATTTTAATTCCCCCAAAAAAGGGATTTAAAAAAAGGGAAATTTAAACTTTTCCCACAGTTTTTTTAAAAAGGACCCCTTTCTAATCCTTAATTTATTTAAAGAACGGGTTTCCCCTTTTTAAGTTTAAAACCCCGTTCTTCTTAAGTAAAAGGGAACCCCTTTAAGTAAAAAGTTCTTCCCAAGTTTTAAAAAGGGTTCCCCTTTTTAATACCAATTTTTCTTAAGTTTTTTAAAAGGAACCCCTTTTTTCAGAAAATTTATGTAACAAAGGTGCCCCTTTTAAGTTTTGAAAGTTTCATCCCCCCAGTTAAGGTTTAAAACTTTTTTTTTAAATGTTCACACCCCCCTTTCCGAATTTTTGACCAACGTTTCCCGAATTTTTTTGAGACCCCCTTCCGGAGTTTTTTTGGAAAACTGTTGCCCAATCCCATGACCAAAAGCCAATGTTAACAATGATCCTTTAAAAAAATGAATTTGCCGGGTTTTATTTTAAACAATTTTGCCTTAGTTTTGAGAAGCTGGTTTTCCGATTTTATTTAAAAACGACTGTTTTTCTTTTTTGATGTTTTGTTAAAGACACTGGTTTTCTTCTTGATGTTTATTTTAAGATCTGTTGCTTCTTGATTTTGTTATGGGCACTGTTTTTTTCTTGATTTTAATTTTTTAAAAAAATTTTTTCAGTTTGTTCCCTTTTTTTAAAGTTTTTTGGACACTGTTTCTTCTTGATTTTGTTATGACACTGGTTGCTTCTTTATGAAAAATTTTTGAACGGGCCCGTTTCTTCTTATGTTTGTTATTTACACGTTGCTTTTTGATGTTTATTTATACGGAAATTTGCTTCTTGATGTTTTATTACGACTGTTGCTTTTTGATGTTTTTTTATGACACTTTCTTCCTTTATATTTTTTTATGACGACTTTTTTCTTCCGATGTTTGTTATTACACGTTTCTTCTTGATGTTGTTATGACACTGTTGCTTCCCTTTATGTTTTTTGTTTTACACCCGTTGCTTTTTGATGTTTAATTATGACGAAATGTTTCTTCTTATGTTTATGTTTTGAAAGGGGCGTGCTTCTTGAAATTTTTTTTTAAAGAAATGTTGCTCTTTATTTTTTGTTAAAGAACGCCTTTTTGCTTCTTTATGTTTTTTTATGACACTGTTGCTTTCTTGATTTTAAGTTAGGGGCATGTTGCTTCTTGATGTTTTTTATGACGACTGTTGCTTTTTGATGTTTATGTTTTGACCGCGTTTCTTCTTGATTTTGTTATAAAGACTGTTGCTTCTTTATTTTGTTAAGCGACTGTTTGCTTCTTTAAAGTTTTTTAAGAACGACTGTTTGCTTCTTGATGTTTTTTAAACCTGTTGCTTCTTGATTTTTTTTTATTTCACTGTTTCTTTTTTGGGTGTTTTGTTATGACGACTGTTGCCCTCTTGTTTTTTGTTTTTGACGACTGTTTCTTTTTGAGGGTTTTGTTTTACGACTTTTTCTTTTAAATTTTGTTATTAAAACGTTGCTTTTTGAGTTTATGTTATACGACTGTTTCTTCCTTTTATTTTGTTATGACGACTGTTGCCCTTCCCTTTATTTTTTTTGTTATGACGACTGTTTTCTTCTTATGTTTTGTTATACGAAAGTTGCTTCTTTATGTTTTTTTTTTATACGACTGTTTCTTCTTATGTTTATGTTATGAAAGACTTTTTTTTTCTTGATGTTTTTAAAGTTAACGACGGGGCTTTTTATGTTTTTGTTTATACGACTGTTTTTTTTTTTGATGTTTTATGGAACATGTATTTCTTCTTGATGTTTTTTTAGACGGTTTTTTCCCTTTATTTTTATGGAAAAGACTGTTTCTTTCCTTGATGTTTTGTTTTATGAAAGAAATGTTGCTTCTTTTATTTTTTTTGTTAACGACTGGGTTTTTTTTTTGATGTTTTTTTTAAAAGCCTTTTTTTTCTTAAATTTTTTTAAAACGACTGTTCTTCTTTAGTTTATTATACAAAAATTTCTTCTTTATTTTGTTATACAAAACCCGGTTTTTTTTTTGATTTTTTTTATTAAAGAAATGTTGCTTCCTTTTTTTTGTTAACGACTTTTTGCTTCTTGAGTTTATGTTTTAAAAACGACTGTTCTTCTTGAGTTTTTTCCATTTTTCCCCTTTTTTTTAAAAAAGTTACCAGACGTGGGTTTTAAAATTTTTATCAGCTGGTTCCGATTTTTTTTTTATGCGAACCCTTTTTTCCCTTTATTTTTTTTTAAATAGGGCACTTTCTCCCTTTTGAAGTTTAAAATTTTTTTACCACTTAATTTCCTTATGGTTTGGTTTTAAAAACTTTGCCCTAATTTTATGGTTTTAAAAACTTGGCTTCTTAAAAGTTTATGTTTTGACAACCCTTTGGCCCTTAATTTTTATTTTGCCCACAAATTTTGAACCGAAATTTTATCACTGTTCACAATTTAAGGTTTAAATACTTTCCCTTTCTTTTGTTTAAAAATGACCCTTTTCTTCCCTTATTTAAAGGTTTTAAAAACTTTGGCAATCTTTTTAAGATACACCTTTTTCCCCAAATTTTATTTTATCACAACCCCACCCCTTTTAATTCCGTTGGCAATTAAGAAACCCAATAAATTTCTTGCAATTTAAAAAAGTTAAAAAAAAACCAATTTTTGTTCTTCCAACAGTTTTTTTTCAACCCAACCGACTTTGCTTTTGCGGTTTTAAAAAAACCCCTTTTGCCCCTTTTTTTTAATTTTTATGGACGACCCCCCTTCTTTTTTGCAAGGGGAAAATTTTTTCGAACCGAAGCAGGTGGTTTCTTTCCCGTTTTTAGGTTTAACCCCCATGTTATTATAAATTAACAATTAAACCCGGCAGGGGAATTTTAAAAAAGGGGGCTTATCAAGTCCCCCTTGTTACCACAAAAATTTTTTTATTTTCAACCCCTTTCCTTAAGCAATGTACACAATTAGGCCCCCCAAATTCTCTCCCATGGCTGAAAAAACCCTTTTTAAACCCTAACACTCCCCATTTTTCCGGGAACAAATTAGATTTTCCTTTTTTTTCCCCTTTATTACCGTAAAAATTTCCATTTTCCCTTAAACCAAAATTTGTACAAACCTTTCAAATACCAAATTCCAAAAGTCCGCGTACCTTCCCCCTTCAGGAACCGCTAAACCCACCCATAAATTTTATGTTCACCCCCTCCGGGTTCCCATAATACCTTTTCAGCCCGACCCCAAACCCAAACCCTTTTTTCACCTTACAGTTTCCCCGTAAACAACTTTCCCTTTGGGGCATAACTTTTATAATTTTTTGTTCCACAACCCAAAAGGAAAACCCAAATTCCCTTTTAGCAAAGTAACACAACCAAGGGGCTTAACTCCCTAAAATTGGTTAAAATGTTAAAAAGGAAAAGGGGAAATAAAACTTTTTTCCTTTGCCCCCAATTTTTCCTTTAAAAAAAACTTGGAAAAAGAAAAAACCTATAAACCCATTAATTTTTTGAGGGGGGAGTTAAATTTTTTGAGTAAAAACAAAAAAAACCCCTTTTAAATTTAAACGAACCCTTTGGGGGAAAAAAAGTAAACCCCAACTTTTTCACATTTTTTTTATAACCCCTTTTCCTGTATTTTTTTACATTAAACCCCAAAAAAACCGGTCAGGGACCATTCAGCACAAGGAGGGAGGTGAAAAGCCCCCCCCTCGTATGGGCCGAGAGAAATTTACTGTCTTGTTGAAAAACCTCGCCTCCTGAAGACAGAGGTGTAGCGACAGGTTAGCCAGAACCTGACTCACCTAACTGCTGAAGAAGAACCTTCACCCGCTCAACACCCCTTGATTTACTTGTGATTCACATGAGATTTCCCTTTGTGATTTACTTGTGATTCACTTTTAATAATAATTGGCCATTTTGTCTTGGAATTCACAGTGGTTTGTAGCAATTTTGATGCAGGAGCTACCAGATGCCAGGGAAGGATAACCTCTGATATACCTTCACCATCTTCAGGGTTTTATCTCGTAACCCACCCCTGAGGTAAGCTTCACTGTTCACTGCCGGGTTAACCCAGAGTATAACCAGCAGCAGCATTCCCACACAACCGGGTTTGATCACCAGTGGTACACTTGCTTCCGCTGGAAAACTAATTGTCCTATGGTATTCATGAGACATTATTAAGTTATTTTACTTGTTCCATTCAACCCGTAGATAATTAAAGCACTTGGAAACTTAGTGAGAGATTGAATCACGATCAAAAAGTCTTCACAGCATCAAGGAACATTGAAGACTGTTAATGTAAATTAAAAGGCCCATAAGTGCAACTAATTGACATTAAATGGGCAACGTTTCGCCTCCAGACCCTTTATCAACCTTACAAACAATAACATGGACACAAGGGTATATAAAGGCTCAGAGTGAGTGCAATACTATGATACCATTTCGACGTTCATTAATAATAGTAGTATAGAAATAGTGACAAAAGTAATACTACTACTACTACTACCACACACCACTATGAACATCGAAATGGTACCTCACTAATTACCACCCACCCCGACCTTTAAACCCTCTGTGTCCATGTATTGTTTGAATGGCTTGATAAAGCTCCTGAACGAAACGTTGCCACAATAAAATTCACATTATTGCATTTGTTCCTTTTACTTACATATTGTCGTAATTCACCAAACTTATACAAGACTGGTAAAGTTGAAGACTATAACAATAACCCCACAAAAAAGAAGAAGCTTACGAACAACGTTCGTCCACTTACCATTTACAAAGCCCACACAAACCAAAAGTGGATCAGACGCTATAATAAGGCAGAAGAGGTGTTGTAGAAATAGTAGTAGTACAAGAATGTATATAAACCAAACAAAGATAAAATTTAAGGGAAATCAAGTATTTTGACGCAGTGTTCTATATACCTGACTAGAGCCTCAAGGTCCAAAAATCTTATTTTTGACTACCGGCAAATAATTCAGGAGTCAACGTATCTTTTTCCCAGCTGGCCTGATCAATTAGGCTAATCTGTACTGGCGGCATACAGTGCCAAGTTTACCAGGAATAGCAAATGTTCACAACTAACTACGGTTCAAAAACGACTATCCACAGTTCACAAACAATTATTTAAAAACTATAATGCACTTCTGCTTTGTCAAAAAAAAAAATACATTTAAAAAAGCGCAGAATTGACTTGATGCATTGGTTAATTGTAAATTTAAAAACACTCACATTCCACCTCTTAGACAAACACGCGGACACCACACTATCTCACTTAATAAATCACTATTGTTTCCCACCACCACCACACACCACACACAACACACACACACACCACACACACACACACACACACACACACACACAGTCGTCAGAAGTGGAATAGCCTAGCAAGTGAAGTATGGAGGGAGAACCATATATAGTTTTAAGAAGAGGTATGACAAAGCTCAGGAAGCAGAGAGGAAAAGGACCTAGTAGCGGTCAGTGAAGAGGCGGGGGGCCAGGGGCGATTTTTGACCCCTCAACCACAATTAGGTGAGTACACACACACACACACACACACACACACACACACACACACACACACACACACACACAACACACACACACACACACACACACACACACACACACACACATGGGACACAGCAAACATTGGTCACAACTGAGCTGAAAACTCAGATGAGTCACAGGGAATGTTAGGAAGCATTTCTTCAGTCACAGAGTTGGACACAAGTGGAATAGTCTGGAAAATGAGGTAGTGGTAAGGTAGGTATAATACATAACTTTAAGAAAAGGTATGTTAAAGCTCATGGAGCAAGAAAGAAAGGATCCAGTGGGACCATGAAGAGGCGGGCCTTGAAGCTGTGAATCCAACCTCCCTTCAACCACAACTAGGTGAGACACACACCCACACACACACACACACACACACACACCACACAGATGGTGCGGATTGTAACTAAACTGGTGGCGGTACTGAGAGAATAGTATACGGAATCTAACAATATTCACAAGAGAGAATCAATGGGAGATAATGATCACAACATTCAAAATGCTCAGAGAATAGTTTAAAATGAGAGTGTTTTGAAATGCGAGGATAGAGGAGCCAGGAGACACAGATGCGAGGTCAAAGACAAAGATGTAACGTGGGTAAAGGCAATAAAACATATAAGGAAATTTGAACATAGACTTCTCCGTGCCTGGAAATCGACCCGGACCTTGTGACTGTGAATGGAATATTATCGCCGGTGAGCCAGGTGGCAGACTAACAGTTTATGTTATACGGGTGAAGTGGTGCCTGGGCGGCAGTCAGCGCTGACTTACCCTGTTATACACAGTACACTGGTAGCATCCTCAACCTATGTTGTTCCTCAACGGCAGCATCCTCACCTGGCAGCATCCTCACCTACAGCATTCTCACCTAGCAGCATCTCATCTACAGCATTCTCAACTAGCAACATGCCTCACCTACAGCATCCTCACCTAGCGCATTCCTCACCTTGTACATCCCCTCACCTACAGCACCTCCACCTAGCAGCATCCTCACCTATGCAGCACCTCACCAAGCAGCATCCTCACCTAGCGCATCCCTCACCTAGCAGCAATCCTCACCTACAGGCATCCTCACCTAGCAGCCTGCACCTCACCTAGCAGCATCCTCACCGTAGCAGCATCCTCACCAAGCACACCTCACCTAGCAGCATTCTCACCTAGCAACATCCTCACCATGCACATCCTCACCTAGCAGCATCCTCACCTAGTAAGCAGGTCCTCACCTAGCATCATTCTCACCTAGCAGCTTCTCACCTAGCAACATCCTCACCAAGCAGCAACCCTCACCAGGCAAGCATCCTCACCTACAGCATCCTCACCTAGCAGCATCCTCACCTAGCAAGCATCCTCACCAAGCATCACCCTCACCAAGCAAAGCACCTCACCTGCAGCATCCTCACCTAGCAGCATCCTCACCTAGCAGCATCCTCACCTAGCACATCCTCACCTACAGCATCCTCACCTAGCACATCCTCAACCTAGCAGCATCCTCACCAAGCAGCATCCTCACCAAGCAGCATCCGCACCCTAGCATCATCCTCAACCTCAGCATCCTCACGCTACAACATCCTCACCAAGCAGCATCCTCCTACCTAGCACATCCTCACCAAGCAGCTTCCTACCAAGGCAGCATCCTCAACCTAGCAGCATCCCCTCACCTAGCAGCATCCTCAACCAAGCAGCATCCTCCCCTGGCAGCATCCTCAACATATGCAGCATCCTCACCTAGCAGCATCCTCCCTGGCTCTCCCACACACATCCCAACACTTGCCACTTCTCATCAATCTCTCTATAATCAAGATTCCCAAAGAAATTATTACCATAAAACTAATACACAGAGCGCCCAAACAAGGCAAGTACAAACCCTGAATATAACAGTGTTCCAATGTCCCCTAGAAACGCCGTAAAAATTAATGGTTGATACAAGGGATTAGTTAACACAGGTGATCCTGTCTGGCCAGACAAGTGTAACTGGATATCTGGGATTGGGTACTCCACAACCTTCCCCTTTACCTCACCTCTTTCCCTCTCACACTTTCGTTCCCTCTCTCTCTCTACCTTTCAAGACGGGAAAACAAAAATAATGTAGTATAATGCGATCCCCTATTGAATTTCGTTTCGCCCACAAAGAAGGCTTTTTCAAGTCAGTTCAATAAAGAACCGTTATTATTACTGCTTTTTCTGACTAAATTTCGCCCATTGGTCGGTATCTTAAAATTTTATCGCCACCTCTCAGAAGACCCTAATGGAAGTAAGTCACGGTGTGTGATATTACTGTGTTAGCTTAATTAAAATCTACATAATTTAATATATATAACCATGTCAAAGTCACAGGTATGCATAATGCGTAAATAAAAACTAGCGGGCCTCCAGCAGCAACAGCCTGGTTGTCCAGCCAAGCACCATACGAAGCCTGAACCCATGGTCGGGTCTCCGAGAGTAGTGAAGTCTCGAAACCTTTCAAAGTATAACTTGCCTTCCCATCTGTACTCTTCCCAGTTGGCAGTGAACGCCACAACTCGCAACACAACACTTCACTATAACATCCCTCCTCCTCACTCCTAAACGAAGAGAAATAAATCTGGCAAATAGAAATGCACAAGTGTTTGAAGTTTGAAGACCTCTTGACTTATAGCACTCAATAAAATATGCACAGGAATCACACAATATAAACTCAATAACAAAAACAGCCACTTGTAAGAACATACATACGATACAATAACAAAGAGACGGTAAGAGAGCTTCAAATAGGAGCACAATACAAATGATAATCCTGGTTTATGGATGATGGAGGTAAGTGGAAGACCCCAGAGAAGTGAGCCCAGTCACCCTACACTGAGGGGTCAACTCAACGTTTGCTGGGTGAGGCAGCAGCAGGTTGAGGAAATGTGGAGGGCAGGGCAGACGCGCGCAATACTGAGAGAGTAGTCACAGTTATATTCCTGAGGATGAGTTTAACCCGTCAAGCTCATACAGTACCTGGGCAATGGTAGAAAATCAGGATTGTGAAGGAAGTTGAGGAGAGCTCCTGTTCCACAAATAAGAAACAGTGCAAGAACATAAACATAAAAAGATTATGCGAAACAAGCCAAAAATACACATTTATTGTCTTCTAATTCGAGTCCAGTGACCTCTACAAGGCACTTGTACCCCAACCATAACCCTCTTGTGTAAGGTCTAGAAATTTTTACAGCCACACAACCGTGTGCCTCTTCAATCTTCATCTGATCAGTGTGCCTCCTCATTTTCATATCTGGTCAGTGTGCCTCTTCATTCTTCATCTGTTCAGTGTGCCTTCTTCATTCTTCATCCCTGGTCAGTGTTGCCTCTTCCATTCTACATCTGGTCAGTGTGCCTCTTCGTTCTTCATCTGTCATGGTGCCTCTTCATTCGTCATCTGGTCAGTGTGCCTCTACATTCTTCATCTGGTCAGTGTGCCACTTCATTATCACTGGTTCAGTGGTGCCTCTTCATTCTTCATC
The DNA here is from genome assembly GCF_026875155.1 of Cherax quadricarinatus. Taxonomy (NCBI): domain Eukaryota; kingdom Metazoa; phylum Arthropoda; class Malacostraca; order Decapoda; family Parastacidae; genus Cherax; species Cherax quadricarinatus. Next base: position 18,749 of record NW_026477886.1, read on the forward strand.
TGGTCGTGTGCCTCTTCATTCTTCATCTGGTCATGTGCCTCTTCATTCACATCTGGTCATGTGCCTCTTTCATTCTTCATCTGGTCAGTGTGACTCTTTCATTCTTCCTCTAGGTCAGTGTGCGCTCTCAATTCTTCAACTGGTCAGTGTGCCCTCTTCACGTTCTTCCTCTGGTCAGTGTGCCTATTCATTCTCATCTGGTCCAGTGTACCTCTTCAAATCTTCATCTGGTCATGTGCCTCTTCATTTCTTCATCTGGTCAGTGTACCTCCTTCATTCTTCATCTGGTCAGAGTGGTGCCTCTTCATTCTTCATCTGGGTCCAATGTAACCTCTTCATCTTCATCTGGTCAGTGTGCCTATTCATTCTTCATCTGGTCAGTGTACCTCTTCATTCTTCCTCTGGTCAGTGTGCCTATTCATTCTTCATCTGGTCAGTGTACCTCTTCATTCTTCATCTGGTCAGTGTGCCTCTTCATTCTTCATCTGGTCAGTGTACCTCTTCATTCTTCATCTGGTCAGTGTACCTCTTCATTCTTCCTCTGGTCAGTGTGCCTCTTCATTCTTCCTCTGGTCAGTGTGCCTCTTCATTCTCATCTGTCAATGTGCTCTTCATTCTTTCATCTGGTCAGTGTGCTCATTCATTCATCCTCTCTCAAGGTTTATGGTCTCATAACAGATCATTTTCCTTGGTGGTGTGGGTGGGAATGAGCTGCCACAGCTTCCCTGATGCTGGGATACCAGGTTAGAGAACCAACATCCGCTATTCCATCATCATCACAACCCCCCTATATTCTTCTTTCTAACGCGGGACAGATCGTCTATTTTTTTTTTTAACTAAGAAAAGCAACGGCATATCTGTGGACTACCGTCAAACTACGTCAATCACCACCACTAGCAGTAATAGAAAACAGCAATCAGCGCTACCACTTAACAAGCATCAAATCACCAACACTACCAGCAGCAACAACAACTACAAGAGCAGCAGCAGCACTAACTAACAGCAACAGCACTACCAGCCGCAATAGCACTACAGTAGGCAGCAGCACTACTATACAACAGCAATACTATTAGCAATCAGCACACCACTAGCAACAAACAGAACTACCAGCACTACAAGCAGCAAACAGCACAACTAGTAGCAACACACTACTAACAGCAACAGCACACAACAGCAACAGCACTACTAACAGTACCAGCACCAGCAGCAGCCTCTGCGCCAGCAGTCCATCCATCTATCACTCACGTCCCTGGGCTACGCCTTCCACAAAAAAAATTGTGCATAATATATTGCAACTGACATATACGTGTATGAAAGTAGCCTCCGATACTCTCACTTTTTATTTATGGAATATCAATAGACGTGAAGCCTGGTATCATCATCTCTCTCAGATATATTATATATATATATATATATATATATATATATATATATAAATATATATATATAAAATCTATATATATATATATATAATCTTTCAACACACTGCCGCATCCCATTCCGAGGCAGGGAGGCCAAAAGAAAAACTAAAGATTCTCCTTTTACATTTAGTAATATATACAGGAGAAGGGGTTACTAGCCTCCTTGCTCCCCGGCATTTTAACATGCCTCTTACAACATGCATGGCTTACGGAGGAAGAATTCTGTCCACTTACCCATGGAGATAACAGGAAATAAACAAGAACAAGAACTAGAAAGAAAATAAAGAAAACCCAAGGGGGGGTAATATATATGCTTGTACAGTAGTGAGTGTGACCTAAATGTAAGTAGAAATGCAAACTACCCGAAATCTTGCATGTTTAGAGACAGACAAAAGACACCACAATCCACATCATGTAAAAAAAATTTCAGGTTACGTTTTCACTCACTTGGCAGGAGGGATTACCCCTCGGGTGGTTTTTGTCTACTAAACCCTCCTAAAAATGTTTTAAATTTATTTAAAAAATTTTAATGTAAAGCCCCTTTTGAAACATTGGAGCGAATAGGGAAATTTTTTTTTTCTTTTTTTCCCCCATGTTGGGGGGAATCCCTTTGAAAAATAAAAAAAATTTAAATAAATATAATTATAATAAAATAAATAAAATATAATAAAATTAAAACAGGGTTCCCTTTTTGAAAATTTCCAGGAGGGGACTATAAACGAATTTCCGAAATTTTTAATCAAACCCCATAAAATTGTCTTTATTCCGTTCTAACCCGAAAGGTAATAAAAAAAAAAATTTTTTCTT
>NW_026477891.1:0-10066 GCF_026875155.1 Cherax quadricarinatus
TGACCAATTCTTCCTGACTCAAGTTCTTCTGACTCAAGTTCTTTCCCGACTCAGTTTTCCTGACTCAGTTTCCTGACCAAGTCTTCGACTCAAGTCTTCCTGAGCAAGTTCTTCTGACCAACTTCTCTGACTCAATTTCCTGACCAAGTTCTCTGACTCAAGTTCTTCCTGACCCAGTTTTTTGACTCAAGTTGTCCCTCACTCTTCCTGCTCAAGTTCTTCCGGTCAGTTCTTCTGCCAAGTTCTCCGACCCATTCTTCCGACCCAGTTCTTCGACTCAAGTTCTTCCTGACCCAGTTTCCTGCTCAATTCGCTGATCCAGTTCTTCCTGCCAAGTTCTTCCGCCTTTTCCTGACTCAAGTCTTCCTGCCTTCTCCACTCTGTCCCTGACTAGTTCTCCGACCAGCTCCGACTCCAGGTTCTCTTGCCCAGCTTCCGACCAAGTTCTTCCTGACTCAATTCCCTGATTCTCGCTCAAACTTCACTCATTTCTTCCCTTACTCTCCTGACCCAAGTCTTCGACCAGTTCTTCTAACTCAAGTTCTTCTGACCCAAGTTTCCTGACTCAAGTTCTTCTGACCAAGTTCTTCTGACTCAATTCTTCTGACTCAAGTTCTTCCGACTCAAATTCTTCTGACAAGTTTTTCCTGATCAGTTCTTCTGACTCAAGTTCTTCTGACCCAAGTTCTTCTGACCCAAGTTCTCCCGACTCAGTTTTCTGACCAATTCTTCCTGACTCAACTTCTTCCTGCTTCAGTTCTACTTCACCAGTTCTGCCGACTCAATTCTTCCTGGCCCGTTCTTCTGAACCAAGTCTCCCGACTCAAGTTTTCCTGACCAAGTCTTCTGACCCAAGTTTTCTGACTCACTTTTCCTGACTCAATTTTCTGACCAAGTTCTCCGACTCAAGTTTTCCCGACCCAATTCTCTGACTCAACTCTTCCGACTCAGTTTTCTGACCCAAGTTTTCCTAATCAAGTTTTTCCTGACCAAGTCTCCTACTCAAGTTCTTCCTGACCAAGTTCTTCCTGACTCAAGTTCTTCCTGACCGAGTTTTCCTGACTCAACTCTTCCTGACCCAAGTTCTTCCTGACCCAAGTTCTTCCTGACTCAAGTTTTCCTGACCCAAGTTCTTCCTGACTCAAGTTCGTCCTGATCCAAGTTCTTCCTGACTCAAGTTCTTCCTGACCCAAGTTCTTCCTGACTCAACTCTCTTCCTGACCAAGTTCTTCCTGACTCAAGTTCTTCCTGTACGCAAGTTCTTCCTGACTCAAGTTCTTCCTGACTCAAGTTCTTCCTGACTCAAGTTCTTCCTGACGCAAAGTTCTTCCTGACTCAATTCTTCCTGACTCCAAGTTCTTCCTGACTCAAGTTCTTCCTGACCCAAGTCTTCCGCTCAATTTCTGACCCAGTTCTCCTGACTCAAGTTATTCCTGACTCAACTTCTTCCTGACCCAAGTTCTTCCTGACTCAACTTCGTCTGACAGTCTTCCTGACTCAAGTTCTTACGCATTCTTCCTGACTCAAGTTTTCCTGACTCAAGTTCTTCCTGACTCAAGTTCTTCCTGACTCAAGTTCTTCCTGACCTCAAGTTCTTCCTGACTCAAGTTCTTCCTGACCCAAGTTCTTCCTGACGCAAGTTCTTCCTGACGCAAGTTCTTCCTGACTCAAGTTCTTCCTGACCAAGTTCTTCCTGACTCAACTGTTCTTCCTGACTCAAGTTCTTCCTGACTCAAGTTCTTCTGACTCAAGTTCTTCCTGACTCAATTTCTTCCTGACTCAACTTCTTCCTGACTCAACTTCTTCCTGACTCAAGTTCTTCTTGACCCAAGTTCTTCCTGACTCAAGCTTCTTCCTGAATCAATTCTTCACTGACTCAAGCTTCTTCCTGACTCAAGTTCTTCTTGACTCAAGTTCTTCCTGCACTCAACTTCTTCCTGACCAAGTTCTTCCTGACTCAAGTTCTTCCTGACTCATTCTTCCTGACTCAAGTTCTTCTTGACTCAGTTCTTCCTGACCCAAGTTCTCTGATCACTTCTCATGACTCAACTTCTTCCTGACTCAAGTTTTTGACTCAGTTTTCCTGACTCAAACTTCTTCCTGACTCAACGTTCTTCTGACTCAACTTCTTCCTGACTCAAGTTCTTCTGACCAACTTCTTCCTGACCTCAAGTTCTCTCTGACTCAAGTTCTTCCTGACTCAACTTCTTCCTGACTCAACTTCTTCCTGACTCAAGTTCTTCTCGACCCAAGTTCTCCTGACTCAAGTTCTTCCTGACTCAAGCTTCTTCCTGACTCAACTTCTTCTGACCAAGTTCTTCTTGACTCAACTTCTTCCTGACTCAACTTCTTCCTGACTCAACTTCTTCCTGACCAAGTTCTTCCTGACTCAACTTTTCATGACTCAACTTCTTCCTGACCCAAGTTCTTCTTGACTCAATTCTTCCTGACTCAACTTCTTCCTGACTCCAAGTTCTTCCTGACTCAAGTTTTTCCTGACTCGAGTTCTTCTTGACTCAAATTCTTTCCTGACCCAAGTTCTTCCTGGCCAAGTTCTTCCTGACCCAAGTTTTCCTGACTCAACTTCTTCCTGACTCAATTCTTCCTGACTCCAAGTTCTTCCTGACTCAAGTTTTCCTGACCCAATTCTTCCTGACTCAACTTCTTCCTGACCAACTTCTTCCTGACTCAACTTCTTCCATGACCCAAGTTCTTCCTGACTCAAGTTTTCCTGACCAATTCTTCCTGACTTCACTTCTTCCTGACGTCAACTTCTTCCTGACTCAACTTCTTCCTGACTCAACTTCTTCCTGACTCAACTTCTTCCTGACTCAAGTTCTTCCTGACTCAACTTCTTCCTGACAGTGTCGAGGACGTCGCCTCCACGTGAAGGAATCAAGATGACAAAATTTCGACGCTGAAGGATAAATAATTATGAGGTCATATTATTATCATTATATTCCTGAAGAAATTCTGACCCGCTATCAGTCTTATAGAGTCTCAGGATACTAAAGGTAATCAAGTTGGACAGTAAAATGAAGGTGGCTCAGAGTCCTCGGATTAAAAACTCTTCACTAGCATCATGGTACGCCACCCTGAAGGGTAAAAAAAAAAAAAAAAGGTTTGAGGGAGGTGAGATGAAAGTGGTTTTCAGAAAATTGTATTTTAATATTAAATTATAACTAGCGGTTATCTCAATAAATATCCTTTGCTAGTATTTACTACTACTATTATTATTATTTATTATTATTATTATTATTATTATTATTATAGTCTATCACTGTCACGACCTCTTACTAACTACTTCACTACTACATTCTGTCTTGCCTCTAATTCTTTCAATAATAACCCCCCTACCGTACACTTTTCCTGGTATACTCTGTAAACTTATTCTTCTATAATATATATATATATATATATATAAAATATATATATATATATAATATATATATATATATATATATATATATATATATATATATATATATATATATATATATTATCACACTGGCCGTTTCCCCCACCAAGGCAGAGTGGCCCGAAAAAGAAAAACTTTCACCATCATTCACTCCATCACTGTCTTGCCAGAAGGGTGCTTTACACTACAGTTTTTAAACTGGCAACATTAACACCCCTCCTTTCAGAGTGCAGGCACTGTACTTCCCATCTCCAGGACTCAAGTCCGGCCTGCCGGTTTCCCTGAAATCCCTTCATAAATGTTACTTTGCTCACACTCCAACAGCACGTCAAGTATTAAAAACCATTTGTCTCCATTCACTCCTATCAAACACGCTCACGCATTCCTGCTGGAAGTCCAAACCCCTCGCACAACAAAACCTCCTTTACCCCCTCTCTCCAACCTCTCCTAGGCCGACCCCTACCCCGCCTTCCTTCCACTACAGACTGATACACTCTTGAAGTCATTCTGTTTTCGCTCCATTCTCTCTACATGTCAGAACCACCTCAACAACCCTTCCTCAGCCCTCTGGACAACAGTTTTAGTAATCCCGCACCTCCTCCTAACTTCCAAACTTTCGAATTCTCTGCATTATATTCACACCACACATTGCCCTCAGACATGACATCTCCACTGCCTCCAGCCTTCTCCTCGCTGCAACAATTCATCACCCACACTTCACACTGGTAAAACTATACTCTCATACATTCTCCTCTTTGCCTCCAAGGACAAGTTCTCTGTCTCCACAGACTCCTAAGTGCACCACTCACTCTTTTCCCTCATCAATTCTATGATTCACCTCATCTTTTCATAGACCCATCTGCTGACACGTCCACTCCCAAATATCTGAATACGTTCACCTCCTCCATACTCTCTCCCTCCAATCTGATATTCAATCTTTCATCACCTAATCTTTTTGTTATCCTCATAACCTTACTCTTTCCTGTATTCACCTTTAATTTTCTTCTTTTGCACACCCTACCATAATTCATCCACCAATCTCTGCAACTTCTCTTCAGAATCTCCCAAGAGCACAGTGTCATCAGCAAAGAGCAACTGTGACAACTCCACTTTGTGTGTGATTCTTTATCTTTTAACTCCACGCCTCTTGCCAAGACCCTCGCATTTACTTCTCTTTCAACCCCATCTATAAATATATTAAACAACCACGGTGACATCACACATCCTTGTCTAAGGCCTACTTTTACTGGGAAAAAATTTCCCTCTTTCCTACATACTCTAACTTGAGCCTCACTATCCTCGTAATAAACTCTTCACTGCTTTCAGTAACCTACCTCCTACACCATATACTTGCAATATCTGCCACATTGCCCCCCTATCCACCCTGTCATACGCCTTTTCCAAATCCATAAATGCCACAAAGACCTCTTTAGCCTTATCCAAATACTGTTCACTTTACATGTTTCACTGTAAACACCTGGTCCACACACCCCCTACCTTTCCTAAAGCCTCCTTGTTCATCTGCTATCCTATTCTCCGTCTTACTCTTAATTCTTTCAATTATAACTCTACCATATATATTTATATGTTATATATATATATATATATATATATATATATATATATATATATATATATATATATATATATATTATATATTTATATATATATATGATTGTGTGTGTGTGTGTGTGTGTGTGTATATATATATATATATATATATATATTTATATATATATATATATATATATATATATATAATATATTATATATATATATATATATATATATATTATATATATTACGTATATATATACATATATATATGTCGTGCGGAATTTGTAAAACTGGTCAATTAGCAGAACACATTTTAAAATTAAAGGTCCTTTCTGAAATTTTTCTTATACGTTTAAAGATATATTTTTTTCATTAATGTTAATGTAAAAATTTTTAATTTTGCCCCAAAAAGAATCTTAGAAAACTTACCTAACCTTATTATACAAGAGCAATTTATTTTAGCCTAACTCAACTAAATATATTTTAAATACGTTTACAAATAATTTAGAAACTATACAAACACAATCAAATATATTTTTTTCGTTGGGTTTCAAAATGATTTTGGCGAAATTATTGCATACACAAATTTTCACTTGTCCTATATGGCAAGATGACCGTTGCTTTTTTAAAGCCAAGATCGCAAGTTCTGCCTATTCGGCACGACAAAATATTATATATATATAATATATATATATATATATATATATATATATAATATATATATATATTTATATATATATATTATATATATTTTATTTTATATATACAGTGGATCCCGGTTTAACGATATTTTTTCACTCCATAATTTATGTTCAGGTGCCAATGGTAATGGTAATGGAAAAAAGTTGAGAAAGTAGTATCAAGCAAGTCCATGGTCGACAGGAATATAATTGAATCTTGTTTCATAAAAAGCAGTTTTGACAATAGTATAAATATTTCCTTTGGTTTATATAAATTAGATCCATTTATAATTAATAGAATTGGGAAGAATTTAATAATACACTGGAAAATAAATAGCTTGGGGGTGGTTTTGCAAAGGACCTACCCAAGTTGGCTCGCCGCCCCGGCACGTGTTTAACCTTTTGTGGGATCTGATAGTGAGGTGTTTGGCCGACCCCTTATATAGCTTCCTTGGATGCTTCCACTTTCATAGTTCCTTGTTAATGTGAGTAGTCACGAAAGCGCTTGGAATTTCTCTATTCTTTCATAGTGGTTGTTTTGCATATATGCATATATATTATATATATATATATATTTTTATATATTATTTGTATATATATACTGTATATTATAATTTTTTTATAAGTCTATCCTAGTCAGTCAAACCGGAAAGAACTGGTAAAGACAAACTAAATACTTCTTGAGATTATTGACTAGATAGCTGGGGAGAGTTGTAAAGTGTTTTTACGATGACCACCACCATGAAAATCTGTGTAGTCTGCAGAAAGGGTCACGGGACGAAAGCATGTCTGGATGCTTGCATTCTCTGTGGTAAATGGTCCCTGGAGTGTGCAGGGATTTTAACCAGCAACCACATCTGAGATAAAATCAGAGAAATGTTTTTGGGTCTGCCCGAACGAGATACACCTATATGAGAAAATTACATCTATATTAAAAGACAAGAACATCAATAAAGTCCTTTTTGGGAAAAGACATGTTTGCATGGTATGACAGCTGGAAAATAAATGGGTAGGTTGGACAGGGCTGACTTCCACACGAAAATAAACTCCTATGAAGCAAAGACTCGGCGGAACAATCCATCATGAAAAGCAGGTGTGCCACAAGTACACTGAGAGACAACACAATAAGTTTCCGGGGTCCATGACTGTTCACCTGCCTCCCAGCATATATAAGGGGGATTACCAATAGACCCCTGGCTGTCTTAAAGAAGGCACTGGACAGGCATCTAAAGTCAGTACCTGCCCAACGGGCTGTTGTCGTATGTCATTTTTACGTGTGGCCAACAGTACCAGCCTGGTGATCAGACCCTGATCCACCACGAGGCCTGGTCTCGGGACCGAGCCGTGGAGGCGTTGACCCCCGAAAACCTTCCCGGTAAACCCTCTTCCAACATTAAGTATGGACAGTGTATGTCAACTCCAAGATGCTGGTTTGTTCCGCTGTTAATCTGTTGGTTTTTAATATCATAAAGTCTCGAAATGTGTTCTCAGTTTAGTTTGCAAATTACTGAAGTCTCTGAGTTTTACTTGTACAGCCTAGTTTTAAACCCAGGTCAAGTTACTGACCGCTTTCCCCATGAACCAACCAATGTTTTGATTCCCAGTCATGAATGGTTATTGCATTTCCGTCATATTTGACTGCTTTGCCAAGAAAGGTATCCCAGTTGTGAATAAACCTTATTTTGCCTCCTGTCAAAAACCTGCAGAGTCAGCAGTTAACTAATTGTCCTGAATGAAAATGAAAATGCTTATTTCCTTGCAACGCTTACAATGTGTGATTTACAAACTACAAAATATTAATTACAAAAAAAATTTACTAGCATGCCTTGGTATTTTTTGGGGAGACTAAACCCAATTCTTACTGACTACTCTATATTGCAAAGGTTATGAAAAAAGTTACATTTTAATGTTCATTATTGTATATTGATATAAAAGTTAGGGAACTTAAAAAGTTTATTATTAATAATGAGGTGTTTAAAAAATATAACAGTATTACCATTAGTAAATTTAGTAATGGGAATGGGTTTTTATCTCGGCATGATACACTGTTTCTGTAAGAGCTTGTATACTGGCAGAGTATTTCAGACAAATATAGGACTATCTTAAGATTAATTATGCAATAACTATTAGGAATTTTATGTTTACAGTCATTTGGGTGAATGTAAGTGTAAAATAGGAAGAATTACAGATAATGAGAGTAAGTCTGTTTTGTTTTGAGTGTGTTTATGATACAGAAAATAGCATGTGTGCTTTTCACATAGCTGATGATGGGTGTGTTAGAGAGATAAGTTTTTTATTTTACTGCCCCTTAAGTGTAAGTTTATTGGCAGTCATCCAGGTCGATATTTTTTTCTAGCTCTTCATTAACAATAGTGTTGAGTGAGGCAAGATTAGGGTGGGAGATGATATAAGTCATGTCGTCAGCAGAGAGAATAGATCTAAGTTACGACGACGTTTCGGTACGACTTGGACCATTTGCAAAGTCACACTAACCAGAAGTCAAATCAAATCAAATAAGATCAGGTAAGATCCCAATGGGATGAGCGGGGAAGACGGGACAGATGAAGAATAGCTCTGGAGAGGAGTGTTCTTAGAGAAATAGAGCCAGGGCTTAACCCAGCAGCTAAGGCGATCGTGGGGCAGACTTGAGAACAGGAATAGCAGGGACTGTTGCATCGAACTTGAATCTTGAGTAGCTGGCAGCAGGCTAGGTCACATCAGAGGGTAGAACACATATGGGAGTTATAGGAGTAAATGAGGAGGCAGGTTAGCAATGGAGCCATTTTCGAACTTTTTGAAGCTGCTCCTAGATAGGTGTTATAATTTAGCCTTGTTACTGAAGGTGAAACGTAGAGGCTTGATGGACTCAAGAACTTGGGTGAGTGTGAAGTGAAGCGGTGATTCACAGGCATACTTGACTGTTCCAGCACCGAGGCTTTTGTAGAGTTCAGTACAGGTCATGGTGTCAGTATTTGAAGAAGTATAGAAGGTAAGATTTTCCCATGAGGGTTTACTGGAGTCGTCGCTATCTTCCTCTTCTGGAGTGGATTCATTGGGCGAATCTACAATGGTGGTAGCAGGTGACTAAGGGTCGACAGGAGCAGTGGTGAGGTGTAATGGTTGTGTAACAGCAGGCTGGGGGACGGTGGTTGAGGCAGCATGATCAACGTTGTCAGCGGTGGAAGTGGTTATAGCAGTTACAGGAGCAGTTGCTTGGGCATGAGACAGGTCTGCAGGTGCAGTAAAGTTTAGGGCGTTGGGAAGGTTCTTGAGGATGTCTGCTGAAGATGTGGAGTCCGGAAAATTGAAGGCAGGCATGTTGTTCAGACGGAATAGTTCGTTAATAGTGGTGTTGAAAGTGCCGGGGTTTGCTGCGTTTGCAAGGTGTGCATACACCATGCAGTAACATTATTATTATTATAATCAAAAAGAAGCGCTAAGCCACAAGGACTATACAGCATGCAGTAACAGCACCTTGGAGGGAGCACCGTCGGGGAGTGGAGAGAGGGAGTTGCTGGCCGAAGGTGCCTGTAGATTAGCATGTAGAGTCTTGGTGGTGTCGGTTTGTGGTTTGGTCATTGCAGCGTATGTCGGTGAATTGGAGGTGTTCTTCAGAACTTTAGTTTTCTTCACTATGATTTCTTTCCTGAGTGGGCACTTAGCTGCAAGGGTATGATGATTACCCTTGCAGTTAAGACATGATGGTGCTGTAGTAATGGTGCAGGATCTGAAATCGTGTCCATCATTCCCACATTTTGAACAAAACTTCTTATCCTTGACGGGGCAGTCCTTGGTGGTGTGCTTATAGGAGTAGCAGGTCCAGCAGTGGGAGATGTATGTGAAACGTTCTTGTTCTATATGACTTGGGTGAATGTGGTAATATGAGATGGCCAGACCGTCAGAGAGAGCTTGGGCAGCCATGGAGACGTCTGAGAATGTAATCTTTAGCATAAAAGAGGCGTTGGAGATCTTGGAGATGCTGTCTACCGAGGCCCAGGTGTTTTGTTCCTCAATGGATGTCTTCAGTGCTTCAGTAGAGAGAGAAGTGACGATATTGTCCAGTCTTTTCACAAAGACCGAACGTTTCGACTTCAAGAATGGAGACGGGGATAGAGTGAATTGTTGTGTTTGTAGGGTCCTGATTGAAGAGTCGTTCATTAGTTTTGATGCTTCCGTGTCGTCTGTGCAGACGACAATGAAGGAGTCCTTCAGAGAGTGGATTGCCGTAAATTAAGAACATAAGAACATAAGAACGAAGGAACACTGCAGAAGGCCTACTGGCCCATGCGAGGCAGGTCCAAGTCTCCTACCGGCTTAAGCCAATGCACCCAACCTAGTCAGGTCAGGTCACATTGACTTAAGGGAGGAACACGGCAACCGACCTGGTAGCAAAGCTATGGTCTAACTCACA
>NW_026477897.1:0-78970 GCF_026875155.1 Cherax quadricarinatus
CTGGTAGGCGAAACGTTTCGGAAAAGTTGCCTAACTGTTGCCTATGTGTCTTACCTACCAACCTGTCGGTATTGTATACCATTTTGATGTTCATGATAACGACATACAAAATACTGAGAGGAATTGACAAGGTGGACAAAGACAGGATGTTCCAGAGATTGGACACAGTAACAAGGGGACACAGTTGGAAGCTGAAGACACAGATGAATCACAGGGATGTTAGGAAGTATTTCTTCAGCCACAGAGTAGTCAGTAAGTGGAATAGTTTGGGAAGCGATGTAGTGGAGGCAGGATCCATACATAGCTTTAAGCAGAGGTATGATAAAGCTCACGGCTCAGGGAGAGTGACCTAGTAGCGATCAGTGAAGAGGCGGGGCCAGGAGCTCGGACTCGACCCCCGCAACCTCAACTAGGGGAGTACCCCTGCCAAGCTACCCAAGACTCTATAACACCACCCGGTAGATCATCAGATGCAGCATTCTCCACCTGACCTCAACACGTTGTCAATTAAGGATCACATTATACTGCATTTGTGTTTATATTTCCATTGTGTCGGTATTTTATACCATTTATTTCCAACGTGAAATCAACGTGTGAGCAGTGAAAGAAGCACAGTAAATAGGAATAAATTATATATAGTTCTTATGGATAAATGCATGAGTGAGAGGGGTTGGATTTGAGTAAGACTTGCATATGAGTGGATAGAGTTAACAGAGCTTATTTCTTCGGTGGCACTGAAAATTGGGTTGGGCAAATGTTTTGTTAGTGGGATGGATTGTGAAGGACCTGCCTAGTATGGGCCAACAGGCCTGCTGCAGTGTTCCTACTTTCTTATGTTCTTATGGTGATAGAGCCTAGGACCTTGGGTAGCTTTAAGAAGAGACTGGACAAATATATGAGTGGGAAGGGCTGGGTTTGATTTGTGCCATTGGGTACGGGAGTAAATTCTTGGGTAGCTTTGAGCAGAGGTCATTTTAATAAAGACCTGCCATGTATGGGCCAGTAGGCCTTTTGCAGTGATCCTCCATTCTTATGTTAGTGAAGAAACGGAGGTAGAGGTACTACGCCAGAACATCACAACAGGTTGGATAATCTGCAGGTTACTTCCAGGTAGTCATCTATGCGTGGTTTTGGGGAGTCAGATGCGAATTCCAGGCACCGCCAGCTGTTTTGTGAACAGTCCAGTCTCTTAGTTTGAAAAGGAATAGGCTAATAAGTACTCAATAACGAAATGTAATTACTGTAAATGTAATTACAACTGTAATTACATTTAGAATTGAATGGAAGTATGATAGTAGGGATAACTCAGTAACAGTCCCAGATTTTCGCTTAGCAGATTACGATGGGCTTAGAGAACACTTATCATCTGTTGACTGGGGTAACGAAGAGAGCTATCAATATGACAGTTTTCTGAACACAATACATGCTGCTCAAAGAACGTTTATCCCTTATAAGGAAATTAGATCAAATAGAAATGACCCTAAATGGATGAATAATAGGCTGAAATATCTACTAGGGCATAAGAAAGGAATTTATAGGCGTATCAAAAGAGGCGAGGGTCATCTTATGATTCAGTATATCGACATTAAGAGGGACATTAAAAAGGGGATAAGAAAAGCTAAAAGGGACTATGAAATTAAAGTTGCTAGGGATTCTAAAACTAATCCAAAAAGTTTTTTCCAGGTATATAGAACAAAAGTCAGAGATAAGATAGGTCCCCTTAAAAATAACTATGGGCATCTTACTGACGAAGAGAATGAAATGTGCTCGATTTTAAATAATTATTTTCTCTCGGTTTTTGCACAGGAAGACACTAATAATATCCCGGTAATTAATTTTTATAGTGGATCAGAATGTTAGGTAAGACACATATGCAACAGTTAGGTATCTTTATTTTGAAACGTTTCGCCTACACAGTAGGCTTCTTCAGTCGAGTACAGAAAAGTTGATAGAAGCAGAAGATACTTGAAGACGATGTAATCAGTCCATCACCCTTAAAGTTTTGAGGTGGTCAGTCCCACAGTCTGGAGAAGAGCATTGTTCCGTTGTCTGAAACAATTGTTTCAGACAACGGAACAATGCTCTTCTCCAGACTGAGGGACTGACCACCTCAAAACTTTAAGGGTGATGGACTGATTACATCGTCTTCAAGTATCTTCTGCTTCTATCAACTTTTCTGTACTCGACTGAAGAAGCCTACTGTGTAGGCGAAAACGTTTCAAAATAAAGATACCTAACTGTTGCATATGTGTCTTACCTAACAATCTGTCGGTATTTTATACCATTTTAAATGTTCAGTGATCAGAAGAAGATAAATTATGTAACATCACAGTCACTAGTGAAATGGTTGTGAAGCAGATAGACCGACTGAAGCAAAATAAGTCACCGGGTCCTGATGAGGTTTTTTCAAGGGTTCTTAAGGAATGCAAAATGGAAGTCTGTGAACCATTAACTAATATTTTTAATTTATCTCTTCAAACAGGTGTAGTGTCTGATATGTGGAAGATGGCTAATGTAATTCCTATTTTTAAAACAGGGGACAAGTCGTTACCGTCAAATTACCGCCCAATAAGCCTGACCTCAATTGTAGGCAAGTTGCTAGAGTCAATTATAGCTGAGATTATAAGAAGCCATCTCGATAAGCATAGCTTGATTAATGATACTCAGCATGGATTCACAAGAGGCCGGTCTTGTCTAACTAATTTATTAACTTTCTTCAGTAAAGCTTTTGAGGCTGTTGACCACGATAAAGAATTTGATATTGTTTACTTAGATTTTAGTAAGGCATTTGATAGAGTTCCACACCAAAGACTGTTGAAGAAAGTAGCAGCTCATGG
Source organism: Cherax quadricarinatus (assembly GCF_026875155.1). Lineage (NCBI taxonomy): Eukaryota > Metazoa > Arthropoda > Malacostraca > Decapoda > Parastacidae > Cherax > Cherax quadricarinatus. The sequence continues at coordinate 2,838 of NW_026477897.1, forward strand.
CATTGGGGGAGGGTGCTTCGTGGATCGAGTCATGGCTCACAGACAGGAAGCAGAGAGTGTCCATAAATGGGGTTAAATCCGAGTGGGGATCAGTAACAAGTGGCGTTCCACAGGGATCAGTCTTGGGCCCGTTGTTGTTTATAATATATATCAATGATCTTGATGAAGGAATTGCTAGTGTTATGAGCAAATTCGCCGATGACACGAAGATAGGTAGGATAATTGATTCAAACGTAGATGTTAGGACTTCCAGGAGGATTTAGACAAACTCTACTCTTGGTCAGAAAAGTGGCAGATGCAGTTCAATGTGGATAAATGCAAGGTTCTGAAGCTCGGGAGTGTCCATAACCCTAGCACTTATAAGTTAAATAATGTAGAACTTAGCCATACAGATTGCGAAAAGGACTTGGGGGTTATGGTAAGCAGCAACCTAAACCAAGACAGCAATGCCTAAGCGTACGTAATAAAGGCAAATAGATTACTGGGATTTATATCAAGAAGTGTAAGCAACAGAAGTCCAGAGGTCATACTGCACTTTATCATCTTTATAAGGCCTCACCTAATTATGCACCCAAATTTTCTGGTCTCCATTTACAAAAAGGACAAAAAACGTTAGAAAACATTAGCGTAGGATGACTAAATTAATACATGCGTTAAAATCTCCTTATGAAGAAAGATTGAAGACTCTAATTTTACATTCATTTGTTAGACGAAAAAGGGGCCCCTGATCAAAGGTAAAGTGGAAATGGGATTAAAAAGGGGGGAATTGACAAGGCTTGAGGTATCCTCCAAGAGAGAACCCCAGAAAGGGGATTTAAATTGAAAAGTTTAGTTTTAGAAAGGACATAGAAAGTTTGTTTGGAAATAGGTATTTGATGAGGGAAAGCTACCTATTTTGGGTTATGAGCAGGACTTTGGGTATTTTCAAATTTGGGGTTGGATAAGTACATGATGGGGGGGGGTTTGGTTTTGAGGGGGGACTTGCACAGGGAGCTTTTTTCTTGGGGGCATTAAAAATTTGGGGTTTGGGGAAAAAGTTTTGTTATGGGATGAATGTAAAGGCCCTCCTATTGGGCCCAACGGGCCTTCTCATTTCCCCCTTTTCTTATGTTCTTTTTTCTTATGAACCAGGTCCTTTTAGACAAGCCTCTAGGAAAAGGATAAGCATAAAAGGGTACCCACGGGTTTTTGGGGTAAAGGGTCATCAGGAAAGACAACACCACCTGAATACCGAACAGCGCACACACTCTAACAATCCTAACACGTCCACCCGCCCCCTCCTCACACACACACACACACCCCAAAACCCCACTAACAGACTTACCATATGAGGCCGGGTCACAGCCCGGCCGGGGGGGGTTTTTGACCCCAGAACCTCCCCGGTATGCCTAGGTTTTCCCCAACGAACACACAGACCCCCCCCCCCCAACAACTTTTTTCCCCTCTCTTTCTCTCTCTCTCCTCCCCCTCTCTCTTCTCTCTCTCTCCTCTCTCTCCCTCACCCCTCTCTCCCCTCCCTCACTCCCCACACAAAAATCTACAAAAAATCACCACAACACACACACACACACACACACACACACCACCACACACACACACACACACCCACACACACCACGCACCACGCCACGTGGCAGGACGAGAAGCAAGGGTACCTGGATTTAGGTAAGACACATATGCAACATTGGTACTTTTTTTTTGAAACGTTCGCCTAACAGAGGTTTTTCATCAGTACAGAAAATTGATAGAAGCAGAAGATACTTGAAACGATTTTTAATCAGCCCCAAACCCCTTAAATTTTTGAGGGGGTCAGTCCCCAGTCGGGAGAGCATTGTTCCATAGAATAAAACAATTTTGTCACCCTCACTGGAGAGCATTTTCCATAAATGAAACAATATTGTTTCATTCTATGGAAAAATCCTCCAGACTAGGACTGCCCACCTAAAAATTTTAAAGGGTTAGGGACGATTACACGTTTTAAAGTATCTTCGTTTCATAAATTTTTCTGTACTCGACTGAAGAAGCCTACTGGGGTAGGCGAAATTTTTCAAAATAAAGAACCTAACTGTTGCATAGTGTCTTACCTAACAACCTTGGGTATTTTATACCATTTTAATTTCGACCGGGGATGGCTGGGTTAGCAAGAAGCACTACGGAAGGCTCAAACAAAATGAACGGGAAGGGGGTAAAAGGTTAAGTGAGTTTTGCCACACAATCCCCGGAAAATCCACAAGAGCAAGAAGGGGGAATTGCGGACTTTTGCTTCTGGGGAAAGGGATGCAGAGCGGGAAAAGGAAACTAAAGTTCTAAAGCAAATTTAAAAATAGACATGGGGGGATAGAAGGGGGAAAAGGGGAAAGAAACTGTCAGAAAAACAAACCGGGCCATTTTTAAGTCTGGGAGAGATAAAGGTGAAAACCGGGACCAAAGACGGGGAAAGGAACAAAAGGGGGATAGGAATGTGGAGAAAATCATTATAATGACTTCCGGGGACAGAAGGGAAACTATGAATAGAAAGACAGGGGGAGTTTAAAGAGATCGAACTTTTTGGGGTAAGACACATAGCAACATTAGGTATTTTTAAATTTTGAAACTTTTCGCCTCACAGAGGCTTCTTCGTCGATACAAAAAGTTGATAGAAGCAGAAAACTTGGGAGACGATGTAATCAGTCCACCCCCTTTAAATTTTTTGAGGTGGTCGTCCCCATCTGGAGAAAGCATTGTTCCGTTGTCTGAAACAATTAAAAACAATTGTTTCAGACAAGGGAACAATCTTTTTCCCCAGACTGAGGGACTGCCCACCTCAAAACTTTAAGGTGAGGGGACTTTTACATCGCCCAAGTATCTTCCTTTTCTATAAATTTTTCTTCTCGACGAAGAGCCTACTGTTAGGCAAAAACTTTTCAAAAAAAGATACCTAACTTTGCATATTGCTTCCCTAAAAATCTGTGGGTATTTTAACCCTTTTTAATGCAGATCGAGACTTGCGTGGTTCCGGGGGAAAGGACTGCCCAATCAAATTACTTAAAGTCAGAAAGACACGAAACAACCCTTCAGCTAACTACGTTAAAGATTTCCCAAAAATTAAAGAGTGTACGTCACCGTCACAAACACAAAGAAAAGGAACAACGATAGAAAAGAATGCGCCAGAGTCACAGGGGGGACATGTAGGACGCAGACAGGGGACACACCCTTTAAAAGGGGAACAGCAAACACTACACGCGCCCACCCCACACCCAAACCCCTACCACCCCATACCAAACCCAAACACCATAACAAAATCTAAGTTGTAGATCAATGGTTCAAGAACCGAAAAGTTGATAATTAGACACATTGAAACCCTTTTGGGGTATTTTTATTGGGGAAACTTTTCCCGCCACACAGTGGCTTCATCAGTGCAAAAAAGGGAGAACTTGAAAAACAGGGGGAAATAGGAATCAGTCCCCAGTTTTGAGTCGATGTGGTCAGTCCACAACCTTGAAACCCCCTTTAACACAAATTTTAAAACATACCAAAAAAAAATAAATTATTACTTTTATAATTATTTGTGCTTTTTTTATACTCGGAACAGTAAAATTGAGTCCAGGAAAATTTAAAATCATACAGATGTGAACTAAAAAAATGCTTCGGGGACAGGACAAGCCCTGATACACCTTTTTACCTCTTAAAATTTTTGTTTTCACGACCTATTCAACATTGCATAACTCCACAACTCCAACAAGCACTTGCAACGTGTGAAATATCTAAATTAGTCTTTTCTTTCCCTAGGGGTTTGGGTTGCATATTTTTAGTTTTTCGTTTTATGCCCCCCCTCACTAAAAAAAGATGCAAAATTAATGGGGTTCTGTTTCATCAATTGAAAGCAATGTTTAAAAAGGGAACTCTGTGTGTCAGTTTATATAACAGTTTTTTTACCTTAAAATTTTTTAAAATTGCTGGTGTCGGGTAAAACATAAGTAACAGAAATATTTTCTGCTTATAGATCCTATTCGTTACGCGTGACATTTTTACTCATCTAAAATATTCAACAGAATCGTTGATTCGCATCACTTTTATATTTACTTCAAAATAGTTTTGTAACATACCCATGTATCTCTGTCCGCTAGCTGAACTTTAAACCCCAAAAAAGCCACAACACACTTTTCATTATTAACGACCTCCGTGCGGGGCACGAATCACAAACGTCATTATATTCCTGGTTTAAAAATTTACTCATATAATCTACGTTTTCGCCAATAAATTTTGTAAATTGGCTAAATATTAATTTTTCCCTGTTTGATGCGATTTTAAGGGTTCGGGCTCACTATTAGTGATTCAGGGAGTGCAAAGTTTGCCCCTTGTTTTTTCCCCAATTGGTTTATGAAAATCGACCCCAAAAAGGAGCCCTCCCCCCCCCAAAAAAAAAAAATCCCTTTTCTCCAGAGAACCCCTCCTGAAACCTTATAGCCTATGAAATGACATTTTATTGTCATACTTAGCAACCAATAAGATACTAACTGAAAATTTAAAACTGTGCTTTATTTACTAGTCAACTCATTGTTAATCTTAAATCCAAAAGAAAAAGAAAGAAAAATGTATTTTTCAGTAGCGAAAAGGCAACATAACTGTAGCAATGGAGTCAAAGGGTTTCAAAAGGGAACAGTGTTTGCACAGACACTGCGAAGCTGTGCGGTAGCCCCTTTTTCTGCAACTGCTGGGCTGATTTTTAGGTTTTCGGCATCCACTCTTCATCATCTCCTGAAACTTGAGATGCAATCCACTGGGAACAAGCTCCCTTAAACCTTTTCACATGCAAGCAAGGTTAGTTTCTAAACAGTTGTTACGAACATTCGGAGACGCTGACAATTATTACTTTCCAGAGGGGGTTCTCCATAAAACACAAAACGAAATACTAAAGGGAATTAAAGGGGTGACTTTCATCGTAAATTTAAAAGGGGAGGGAACTCAGCTCATTAACATCTCAAGAACTTCTGAAAGGGGTTTTGAACAAGGGTTTTTTGAACGGCTTTTCGGCCAAATTGAATCACAGCCAGTAACTGCGCTAAAACAGAAGGGCACCGCATAGTTTTCTACTTTAATTACAAAATTCCCGATGTCACAATCGTTGATCCCGTCCCAATGACTTAGGCGACAAAGCTTCACGGTGGTAACAGATGTGGGTTAAAAAAAGGGAAAAAAGAAAATAAAACAATACTGTATCGTTTTGGAGGCCTCTCTAAAATATTTAATGATCGTCCTCAGAGCAGAAAAAGTGCGGCACTAGTCGGGTCTGCTTCCTTTTGGTAAGACTCCACCATGTGCTTTTTCTGGTCTCCATGTTTGACTGTCTTTCCCCATCACACGGGAGAGTATGATCACCTCAGAGCACTGGATTTGAGGGGGATCTTCCCAAAGGGGAATAAAAAGTTTTACTCTTTTTTGCTGTCTCTAGGATCTCAGCCCAAATTTTCTAGGATTTTTCTTGTTTATGGGTGACCCAAACAAAATGAAGAGGGAGATTTTCCTAAGACCCTTTGATTGTTTTTAAAAACACACGCTCGTATTTTTTTTTTAATGTTACACTCCATGTCGGGAAACAAACAAGTGATGAGTGCTCCCATCTACAACAGTGCAATCATGTGACTAAACTGGTTCTCTAAAAAAAATATCCGAGTGAATTTTAATTTTTTTAAAACACACTCGTGATATCAAACCTTTGAGTGTTTCACCCTTCACTGTGGTGGAGAAGGAAAAGCTAAAACTTCAAGAAAAGCATATTCCCCCACGTATATTTATTCGATTTTCTTTTGTGAAGACTGAACGGAACCCTTTTTGAAGAACTGAGTTTTCGTTTATTTTAATTTTTACTGCATTTTATTTAAAATAGAGAAAGATTTTTTTTGGAATAGGTCTTAAAGTAATTTTTTTTCACTTTCAATGCTGACGTTTTTCCCAAAAGCTGCCGTACCCTCTTGTCGTCATTTTCAAATTTCTTGACCCAAATTTTTAGTATAAATTTTTTTCCCTTGGAAAAGGTTTCCCCGATACAAAGATTCAAAATATTTTGATATCAGTCCCGGGAAATTAAACTCTTTTTTTTTTTTCTATCGTCATCATGAAAAAAAAATTTATTTCGGTCAGTGTAAAACTCCCCCAATTCTTGACAACTGCTTAAAACCCAAACGTCCCATATGGATTATTTTTAAAAAGAGATGCTGAATCTTTCTTTGTCAATCACTCCACCCGAACTCCTCAGTTTTTTCGTCACTCGTGGGTTTGGGGTATTTCAGTCACGAAAATCGGTTCCCATTTTTTCACGACAAAGTTCCCTTTTAAAAGGTTTTTCTTCGGATTTTTTTTAAGTAAAACAGAAAACTCGGAGCATACTTCTGTGATGAGGAAGTGCAAGGGCGGCAAGATTCCATATAAAATAAAAACTTAGCTTTCATTTGGGATTGAATGAAAATGGACAGATTTTCTGGAACTTTAAAAAGAGCATCTGAAAAGTGATATTTTTAAAAACTACATTGAAAACAGCCCGTTTTTTTAAGTGGCAACTCGATTAATATGAAAACATAGATTCTTGGAAATTTTGGCAAAACGGTGTTACCTATATTGGTTCATGTATTGCTTTTAGTAAACACGGCTGTTCGTGGGGTTCTGTTCAACTTCGGGGGGGGGGGGGGGGAATCACTAATGACCACGAAAGATTATTGGGGGCAAAAAAAATATATAAAAATTTCTTTTTAAGTGGAATAAAACCAATATTACGACCCTATTTTCGATTTTCTAGATAATATTTTTCTCGAGTGCACTGGGTGGCTCCAGTATCCAGGGCCATTATTTAGGTAAGTTTTATTTTCAACTGCTTACCCCTTAGGGTCAATCTAGGGGTCATTTTGATTGTTTAAAAAGGTTTTAAAAGACAACTTGGGGAGCAAGGACACCATTAAGAACAAACCATGTGATTCCCAAAACCCCCCCCAGGCATAATCCAGTAACTAAGGGGGCTACTTCATCATTTTAATCCTTCAAATACAGAAGCCACTCTTTCCCCAAAATTCCTTGAGACTCTTTGATAAGAAAACTTCGTCTTGTGAGCTATCACTGAAAAATTTTCGACTGACAAGTTTAGGGAAATCGTTTTATTTACATGCAGGATTAAAATTTTATTGGTTCTTTTTTTAAATGGCGATCTCTCCTTTATCGATCATTCAGTGCACTCGGACTGCAACTTTTAAATTTTTGTACATTAAACAGTAAAAAATTATGAAAAGGAGAAGTTTTCCTTTTAAAGCAAAAATATAATGAATCATTCTTATATTTATTAAATCTGGTACACGATATCGGGGCACGTGATTTTCTTAGGCCCCAAGGGGGTTTTCAAGGGAATACCCCAGAGAACTCTCAGGGAAACTGTTTTCATGACCCAAAAATATGGATACACCTTTAGGGTGCAACCTGGTTTTTCTCTAACATTTCTACCACTAAATTTCCCTACGCGTACAGCCAGTATCCTGCAACGGTGGAGGTAAGGAGTGGAGGCAAGTGTTTTTTATATGGAGGTGCGTTGGGGGTTACAGTAAAGCACTTTCAAAGGGAATCAGAAATCTTTTGCCGGGGGAGTACAGTGTCTACAACTGAATGGGAAGGGGGGGGAAATTTTTAGCTTTTAAACCGTAGACGGCACCCTCTGGCAAAGTGTGATTGAGCGAGTGAGGGGGAAAAATTTTTTTTTTTTTTTTTTAAGGGCCCCCCGCTTTGGGGGGAACGGCCGGGGTTTTTTATAAAATATAATATAATAAATATATATTAAAAATTATATATATTATATAAAGTTGATATCGGTCTGCCTCAAAGTGCACTCTGAAGTTTTGCCCTAAATTTATCTTTATTTGAAAGACGTTCCGCAACCGGTGATTTTATCACTGAACATAGACAGGGGAAAAGGGGAAAATATACAGGGAAATCCCCAAAAAATGAAAGCAATGAAAAATGACTGAAGTATTTTAGTATGGGGACATTAGTGTGGGCAAGTTTGCAGACGTATATTTCTGACCATGACAAAATGGTTTGTAAAAAACTTCTGTACTCAAGGGGTGATGGCCAAAGATGAAACTTTCTCAAAAAATTAATTTTTATTTACACTGACTGTATAGTCTATTTTTGTGTACAAATAAGATTAAAGACATCCTTTGTAACAACAAAAGAGTAGTAAAACCCAATTATTGCGGTGGCTGCAAAAAATAAGTCTACCCGGAAGGTTTCGGGGGGGCAAAGCCCCCCGGCCCGGTCTGGACCAGGCCTCGTGTGATCAAACCCGGCGTTACACTGGGCCCCATGCAAACTGACGTACGAAAAAAAGCCCAGCGAAGGTACTGACTGTAGGGGCCTGTCCAGTGCCCCTTTTTAAGAACCCGGGGCTTTGGGAATAAACCCCCATTATGCGGGAGGCAGTGAACACCTTTTTGGCCCCGGGGCACTTTTTTGTTTGTCTCTCATGTATCTTGCGCCCCTCTTTTCATTGGGGAAGCGCAACCCTGCCAAATCTTTTGCTTTCATAGGGAGCGATTTTCGTGTGCAATTTTGGGACTAAACCCCTAGATTTTTCCCAATGTAATTTTATCTATCTCGCCTCGTTTTCCCGGGAAAAACAGATAAGGACTCCAACCGTTACCAGTAATTTAGGTGACTTATCGTACTTAGTGTGTGTGAAAGTTTTAGACCCTCCAGGACAGCAATTTCGCCTCCTTAAAGGGGGAGTTTGTGACGCAGTTTCCATCTAGAGAGAACAAAGCGTTTTAAGGAATCTCATGGGTTTGGCGTCCCTAGTTTTGAAGGTTTTTCATTATCAATCCTTCATTTTCCTAGCAGCGCATACGGACAACGAGCATAACTACTGCCTAAAACTGAAATCAGTGGGCTCATTTCTCTAATGTAGGATAATGCTCTTTTGGGGGTTTAGTGTTCAAAAAAAATAATAATCAAAAAAAATCTTTTTTTCACAAATACATCTACAAGTACAAGTCATCTACAAGTACAAGTCCAAAATTACACAGGGGTAGCTGACATCAATTCCCCTAATTTACAAAATGCTGTGTGAATTTTTAACTGCCCCAGAGAGACTGCTTCTCTCCCCTTCGTTGATGTACTTCGGTTGGCAGGTGACATCAGCAAAGGAACGCCCAAATTCAAATGAATTAATTTTAAAGCTGGAAAACGAAGTCAAAAGCAAAAAACTGCAGCAGAAGCTCACCCAAACCCTTAAACTGAACCTTTAAGGGAATTACCCGAGATACTAACAACACTGTTATGGACATAATATTTCCTCGGTACACAAATATTGAAAACAAGTCTTCAACACAACTTTTGGGTTTTCTCGTATTAACACGGGAAAAATTTAACTAACAGGTTTTTTTCTCTATATTTTTCAACAAAACTTTTTTACCCCTTAAAAAGCAGCGTATGGGAATTTTTTTCTGTAACTCATTTCATATGTTATGTTTAATTTTTATCACCCCCTCGATGAAGTTTTCGCTGAATAACAATAATTAAAAATAATTCTTTTTAAACAAATAATATTTATTCAATCTAAAAACAGAATTTGAAAATCCCCAAACATTAAAGTTCTGAAACACAATTTCAAAACCCTGACACTTTTTAAGAAAGTTTTTTCCTTTCCATTGCATAAAAAAAATTCATATTTTTTCCCCTTCATTTACAAACCGTTTACTACTTCCTTTTCTGTCTATTTACCCCACTTTCCATTTTTAAACATAAAACTTTAGTCCTTCATAACGTTAATGCATAAAAAGCCTGGTTATCATTCGTGGGTTCATGTCACAGTACGAACTCAAAAATGTCTGTCAGTTTCTTTCAATTAGGGAGCACTATACTAAATTAACTAAATCAAACTTGCTTGTGTTTAAATTTTTAAATAATTATTCATATGCATTAATCACATTTTTCTTCGTGAGTTTTGCTTGTGTGTCAAGAGCAGTCTCTTTTTTAAATTTTTTGCACCTTTCGTGCAACATTTGAAGAGCGGGAACAGTAAAAACCACAATATTTCATTCCCGAATACCTCGCATGGGGGGAAAAGGGAGGAGACAGGGGGAAGAAAGATGGGGGGGGAGGGAGAGAAGACGGGGCATCACGATGAAGCTGTTTAGCGTGCAACAAACACAAACGTTTGGGGTTGGGAAATTTTTTGGGGGGGGATACCCACATCGTTTTGGGGTAGCTCCTCTTTTCCCAGTACAGGATTTGACCGCACCCGAGTGGTTTGAATATATCCATAGGTCAACAGTGGCATTTACATGCAATCTAAAATGTCCCTCTTGGGCTTCTGGTCATCATGACCCGAAGTCTGATTCTTATTTGGGCATAGCCCAAAGCGGAAAAAAAAAACTTTTCCTTTTTGACCCTTAAACCTGCCTCACATTTAAAGATCAGCCCCTAACATAGCCTACCCTTTAGGGGTTAAGGGGACGAGGCCTAAGGGAATGACCCCGGGGGTTTTTAAAAAACCACCCCAAGCTACGGGGTGGGCACCTTGCCTTGTTTTAGGGCGCTAAAGGGGAAGTTGCTGAAAAGAAAAAAAATGGAAAGGTAGAAAGACAGCATATAAAGAAGTGGCGGGTTTTGAAATGTTTCCCGAGCCATATGAATATTCCTTTTTCCCCTAAACCCCCTTTTTATATTTTTTTTTTTCAAAAATATATTTTTTTTACATAATATGGGCACAAGACTTTAAAAAGGGTGCACTCTGGTACAAAGATGGCATAACAATACATGAGTTTGAGGGGGTACATTTCAGAATTATTGCAATGTAGTATGATGTACTCACCATGTTGAGGTTTTCAGGGGGCGAGTATGCTCCTGGCCCCCCCTCTTCACTGGGCCTACAGGTCACTCTCCCCCGAAAACCCTGAGCTTTACATACCTGCTTAAACTATGTTTTAACTTCCTCCACACATTGCTTCCCAAAAAAACCACTTCCTGACTACTCGGGCTGAAGAAAACTTCCAACATCCCTTTGACATCTTGTCTTCAACTTTCCCAACTGTGTTCCCTTTTGCGTGTCCATCACGAACATCCTGTCTTTGTCCATTCCCTCAGTATTTTGTATTTTTATCTGTTCCCCCTATCTATCCTGCCTCCAGTGTCGTCAGGTTTTATTTCCCTTAACCTCTCCTCGTAGGACAACCTCTTAGCCCTGGACAGTGTTGTTTGCAAACCTTTTGTACTTTCTCTATTTCTTTACTCTTGGGAGGTGTGGGTTCCAAACTGGTGCCGCAACTCCATATTGGGTTAACGAGACGGTGTACAGGGGCCGAACGATTCCTTTTTAAGAGCGAAATCCTTTCTGAGGTTTGCAGGCAACCATATGCGCAGTAGTTTTTGGGTTTATGTTCCTTCAGGGGAAATTCCGGGGTTATACTCACCCCCCGATCTTTTTTTCCTTGATGAGGTTTGTAGTCTCTGGGCCCCCCAGATTGACTCCTTTGCGGGCTTCTTTGCCCTTCCCCATCTTCAACTTTTCACTTTTTGGGGTTAATCCAGGGGGCCAGTTTCTGTACCAGGGCTGCACCGTCCGATCCCTTTTAGTTCTGCCTGTCTTTGATCAAATAATTCTTTTCATCAACTTCAGTATCGCAAACGGGGACACTTCGGGTCTTTTCCCTTTCCCCGTCAGGTCGTTCAAAAATTCCAGAAAAGAAAATGGTCTAGATGACACTGGGGGACCCCCCTGGTCACAGGTCCCATCTGACACCTCCCCATACCATTACTCGCTGCTGTCTCCGGGAAAAAGTTTCCCCCTTTGTCCATTGTAGTCCTTTGTATCCCCCCCTCCCCCCCCCCCCCAAAAAACTTTTCAAACCCCTTCTTGTAGTCCAAGATTGTATTATTTGTATGTTGTATGACTACATGTGGGTGCGAATGGGAAAAGTTTGCGAGTTTGGCTAAAATTCAACGCTTTTCTTCTGAATAAGGCAAGCGAAAATTTTGTGTGTAATATTTCGCAAAAAATTTTTTTGGAACCAAACCCAAAAAAAAAATATTTCATTGTGTTCGTTATTATTAAATTACTGTAAGCTTATCAAAAATATATTTATGTTTTGGGTAAGACAAAATTAAAACAGTTAGTTCTTTATTTCGAAACGTTTCGCCTACACGTAAGCGAACGTTTCGAAATAAAGATACCTAACTGTTGCATGTGTCTTACCTAACAACCTGTCGGTATTTTATACCATTTTAATGTTCAAAATATATTTAGTTGGTTTTTGGCTAAATTTAAAATTGATTTTTTATAATAATTTAAGTAAATTTTTCAAAGGGGTTCTTTTGCTCCAAAATTTTTTAATTTTTTTACAATAAAAAAGGGAAAAAAAAATGTTTTTAAAAGTTAATTTTTTTTTTTATGAAGGACTTAATTTTAAATGAGTTCTTGCTTTTTGAAAATTTATAGGGTGGTTAAAATATCTCGCATGCATAAACGAATAATTATACTCTTGCCCATTTATATGCTTTTTTTTTTTAATTTTGTACAAAAAAATATGCATTTCGTACAGGGAATTTTAGAGTGCAGCACCCAGTAATTTGGGGAGAATTCATAATAATTTTTTTTTTTGTTTTGCATCAAGTTTTTTTAAATTAAACTTGAATTTTGGAAGTTAAGTAGAAACTAGTTTTAGCAAGTTTTGATGTTATAACAAAACCAACTATTCTTGTTAAATAATGTTATAACAAAACCAACTTTCTTGGTTAAAAAAAAAATTTGTTATAAAAAAACCCAACTATTCTTGGTTGAAAAATGTTATAACAAAACCAACATTTCTTGGTTGAATATTTTTTGGTTCTGTAGTCTTTTAGGAATTGTAAATTGTTTTTCTGGAAATTAAAAAATATTTATCAAAGTTTTTAGGAATTTTAGTAATTGCTATTTCGTAAATTTTCATTATACCCCTTTTGTGAATTTGTAATGCAGTACCAAAGCTGTCAAAATATCCTTTATTTCCAAATATGAAGCTAATTTTTTGTTACCCATATTTAGTATCTGATCATGCTCCTGTTTTTTCTGTGTGATTCCATATAAACTTTCTAAAAAATTCAGTGGCAAAAAGCATATCTGGGTGTCTTAAACTCCAACCGCGGTAGTGTGGTTTTACAATGGTCATTACGATTTCTGAGTAATTCAAGGAAAATACTTTAAAATTTAATGGAATTTTTTGGCCCTTCCCTCTGGACCCGCGTCCCCTGCGCTGGCAAGGTAAGTAACTGACTGAAGAGAAAAAGCATATAAGTGAGTTTAGGGGTCTAAATGACCTAAACCCCACGGGGTTGTATGGGTATAACGCCTGTTAACCCCAGGCTGCTTCCCACACTTATTTCAGAAAAAATGTTATTGTTTTATCGTCAGGAGACACATACGTGTGTTTTTTTTTTTTTTTCTTTTTTCCCAAATGTAACTCCTTCATAACCGCATCCTTTTTTTTCTGTTTTTTAGAGGCGACAAAAGACACTAAAAGCTTTGGATGAGAAGCGAGACAACGAAAAATAAAAGTACAAAGCAAATTGGGCACGGTTTCGTCTCTTTTCTGTCTATTTTCCCTCCTTTTTTCCTTTCCCCTATCCACCCTTTTCTCCCCTCTTTCCATTTTTCATCTCTGTCTCTCCCCCTTTCCCCTCTTTTTTTTCTTTCATCTTTAGCACGTTTAACATCTTTCTAGAACATCATTTTGTTTTTTCTCAGGAGCAGCTAAAACCCCTTCTATCTTTTCCCCAGACTTATATAGCTGTAAGCTGGTGACTGATGCCCCAGAGAGGAGCGGATTTCCTCTTCTGGAAAATCATGTAAAAGGTAAACCACCTGCATAGGCAGGGAATTCGGGAAATTTGGGTAAAGGTCATTGAAGTTGACATTATATAAAAGCTTCTATATGCTATTTAATTGCAAATAAAAAAGGTTTTATAGAATGTCTAATCTAACCCCCTTCACCTACCCCCAGAATCCCGGGCCTGCAGAGGGCTATGTTGACTTTTACTTATCCCGTGCTTTTCCGCCCATGATGCCCTTGGGAATTAAGGAAACCCAAAAGGGAGAAAGGAGGAGGACCAACAAACTGATTCGTATTGTCATTCGTATTGCAAAGCTCTGCAAAAAAAAATACACATTAAATGTGCTACTGCGCCCCTGACGCAGACGAGGGTCTACTCCCACATAAACAAGAGACCACGAACTCAGCTCTTTTAGCCCGAGGGGGATCTGCGTCTGTTTTACCAGATATTTGCGCTGCTGCCACAAGCGCTGTGCTGCTGCGCGCGCTGGGCCCGAGGTGCTGTGCTATACAGTGGGGCCACTGTGCCCTCAGTTACTCAACATTCACATATTTTTTAGACCCCACCCCGCTTCACCCGCAAAACATCATCACCACTAAAAGTGTCGCCTAAAATTTAAGAAAATGCAGTTTACAAATAAAACCGCATCTCTTTTAATTACTGTTAAATTTGTGTCTGCTGTAAAGTAACTTTGTTATTCCCTTCCCGTTAAGTTTTCATTATAAAAATTAATCAATCAGTTTTAAATATGTTCATCTTAAAATTTTTTTTCAGTAGAGAAATTTTTATCACCAAAAAAAAACTTAAATTACGTTTTACTTTATTATTAAAGACAGGCTTAGCTAAATATACCTTGAATTAAAAATAATGTTGAAAATTTTTGCAAAACATTTTTTTTATTTCAAAATGATCAAATTTCAAGTAAATTCGACGTGAAGATTTGAAAACCCAAGTTAAATGTGGGTTAAGTGACGTGAGTCGTCCTACTGTTTTATCCCAAAAAAATTTTTTCTATAAAGTTTTAAAATTAACACTTCGTGCAAGTCAGCTAATTTTTTTAAAAATTTATTTTTATATGAGAAAATTTGTGTTAGACGTGGGAATTTTTTTCCTTTACTGATTATTGAGATTTCAGTCAAGGTTTTTTTTTGCAATAATGGAAAAGACTTCTCTGATCGACATTAAATCATTTAGTTTAAATAATGGGGAAAAAAGAAAAGATGGGTTTTTTTTCGATATTTTGGGTTCTTCATCCAGTACCTTAAACCCTTTAACCTGATTTTGATAAAAAATAAGGCACATGTGCAACTCTGGGTTTTTCTTATTTTTAGGATTTCAAAATTCAGTAACTTTAAAACACCAACACCAAAACTGTGTGATGATTAGCTTTCTTTTGTATATAGTTCTACAGTCGTCCCATTAGTTTTAGATTTGTGTTGGGAAGCCCTTGGATGGTGAAACATCTATAAATAAAGATACCAGATGTTGCACATGAGTCTAATATCTTGTCAGTATTGAATGTTATTCATATACTACATAAACTTTTATTTATGAGGGGGGAATTTTTTTCCCCCAGGAAAAGATCGAATCATTGCAGTAAAAGTCTTGAGAAAAATAGTCCCCCGTCTCTGTTTAAAATGTCCACAATGCAGCTGAATCAAACAAATATAATACAACGGAAAAAAAAACTACAGTAAATATTTAAAAAACAGAATGGGGGGGTTTTGACATTTCGTCCATCAAAACTTGATCAATTAATGAACAGAAAAAAACTCTTTGGGCGAGAGTCTTCATAAAAAAAATCCATAACCCGCATAGTGATTTACATTTCCTGCATATTTTACCATTGTATTACTCCTACTTGAGATTTTAAATAGCGGCGGCGTATATGCTTTGATCGCAAAACTCCTGAAAACGAAATGAATTTTTTTGCACCCGGAAAGACCCAATACCCTTTTGTGTTGGCAATAAAATCCTTTAGGGACTATTATGATCTACTTTACATTAGTTGGTTTGCTTTTAACTGTTTTTCTTTCGGACTTGTTTGGTTATTTTATAAATATTCTGTGTTTCATTGGTTGGTTTTTTTTCTGCTTGGTTTCCAGTGTTACAAGTACAAAGTAACACTGGAAAACCCTAAAAAATTTTAAAAATTATTTAATTTTATACTTTACCAGGCAAAAAGCACCACCTACCCAGCAACACAGGAGTCGATAAATTGACCGTCAATTTTTGGGGGTTTTTTATTGAGGAACGTTTCGCCACACAGTGGGGTTCATCGTCCATACAAAAGGGGAAACTGAAAAAAAAGGGGGGAAATAGGGAATCAGCCCTCAACCTTTAGTCGATGTGATCGTCAATCAAACTTTAATTGAATCAGCATAGTGCGGAGGGAAATAGCTTATAAACCCTGGGAGGAAGGTCAGCAGTTGTAGGGGGTGTCCCTTTGTCCCGTGGAAGTAGGTCGGCCCAAGGGTTAGGCAAGCGAAGAAATCCCGAGATAAAATCTCAAGAAATTGCAGGTCTGACAGGATTATAGTGAAAGGTTCGAGAACCAAAACTTGATAATTAGTTTAAAAAAGATTCCCCAAAATTGCACTGTGTCTAATTTACAACGTTTTTCGGGTTTCGAAAATTTTCATCCAACACAGGGGTCACATGATCTCTCGCTACCCGTTTCCAAAATCCAATGTGACATTCTTAGGTCACCAGCGTCCTCACACCCCCATTCTCCTATAATAATGTCTTTCAGTCTCTGTCTTAGAAGTGATCAAAAACCCCCAAAGGAAAAAGTTTTCTAATAAATATGTCCGAGTTTGTTGGTTTTTCTTTTAAACAGGAAAAGCCCTTTTTTTTTTTAAAAAGGGAACAGCTGGGGGGAGCACTGACGATCAAGATAATTATGCTGGATGGTTGCCCGAAGTCGGTAGCAAATCTTCTGAAAAAAAAAGAGAACCCCACACTTTTTAAACCGGAAAAGTTTTATGGTTATTCAAAAATTTTTCTCCTGCCAATTATTTTTTCAACTCAGAAAAATAAAAAAGTATTAACGATAGGGGAACGACGTGGAGGTCATGATAAGTACATCAAGTACTCATAAACTATATTTATATGACTTTTCTGGGGACACAATAAACCCGATCAACTCGTTGATCATGTGGATATATAATATATGAATTATAACAAATATATTTGGTTCTTCAACTGAATAATGTGGAATATTACACTTGGAAAATCTTGGAAGGAATGGTCCCAAATCTGCACACAGAAATCACTCCCTACGAAAGTAAAAGACTGGGCAGGCGATGCAAAATGCCCCCAATAAAAAGTAGGGGCGCCATTGGTACACTAAGAGAAAACACCATAAGTGTCCGGGGCCCAAAACTGTTCAACAGCCTCCCATCAAGCATTAGGGGAATTGCCAATAAACCCCTGGCTGCCTTCAAGAGAGAGCTGGACAGATACCTAAAGTCAGTGCCGGATCAGCCGGGCTGTGGCTCGTACGTTGGACTGCGTGCTGCCAGCAGTAACAGCCTAGTTGATCAGGCCTGATCCATCGGGAGGCCTGGTCATCGACCGGGCCGCGGGGGCGTTGATCCCCGGAATAACCTCCAGGTAACTCCAGGTAGTGAAGTTTTCTTCTGAGCGCCGTATCAAAGGATGCCGCCTTTTCACACCTAGGTGTTACTTCCGGTATAGGGTTTCTTCTGTACGTCGTATCAAAGGGTGCCGCCTTTTCACACCTAGGTGTTACTTCCGGTATAGGGTTTCTTCTGTACGTTGTATCAAAGGATGCCGCCTTTTCACACCTAGGTGTTACTTCCGGTATAGGGTTTCTTCTGTACGTTGTATCAAAGGATGCCGCCTTTTCACACCTAGGTGTTACTTCCGGTATAGGGTTTCTTCTGTACGTCGTATCAAAGGATGCCGCCTTTTCACACCTAGGTGTTACTTCCGGTATAGGGTTTCTTCTGTACGTCGTATCAAAGGATGCCGCCTTTTCACACCTAGGTGTTACTTCCGG
This sequence comes from Cherax quadricarinatus, assembly GCF_026875155.1. Taxonomy (NCBI): domain Eukaryota; kingdom Metazoa; phylum Arthropoda; class Malacostraca; order Decapoda; family Parastacidae; genus Cherax; species Cherax quadricarinatus. Next base: position 20,683 of record NW_026477897.1, read on the forward strand.
TATAGGGTTTCTTCTGTACGTCGTATCAAAGGATGCCGCCTTTTCACACCTAGGTGTTACTTCCGGTATAGGGTTTCTTCTGTACGTCGTATCAAAGGATGCCGCCTTTTCACACCTAGGTGTTACTTCCGGTATAGGGTTTCTTCTGTACGTCGTATCAAAGGATGCCGCCTTTTCACACCTAGGTGTTACTTCCGGTATAGGGTTTCTTCTGTACGTCGTATCAAAGATGCCGCCTTTTCACACCTAGGTGTTACTTCCGGTATAGGGTTTCTTCTGTACGTTGTATCAAAGGATGCCGCCTTTTCACACCTAGGTGTTACTTCCGGTATAGGGTTTCTTCTGTACGTCGTATCAAAGGATCCGCCTTTTCACACCTAGGTGTTACTTCCGGTATAGGGTTTCTTCTAGTACGTGTATCAAAGGATGCCGCCTTTTCACACCTAGGTTGTTACTTCGGTATAGGGTTTCTTCTGTACGTCGTATCAAAGGATGCCGCCTTTTCACACCTAGGTGTTACTTCCGGTATAGGTTTCTATCTGTACGTTGTAATCAAAGGATGCCGCCTTTTCACACCTAGGTGTTACTCTCCCGTAAAGGGTTTCTTCTGTACGTCGTATCAAAGGATGCCGCCTTTTCACACCTAGGTGTTACTTCCGGTATAGGGTTTCTTCTGTACGTCGTATCAAAGGATGCCGCCTTTCACCCTAGGTGTTACTTCCGGTATAGGGTTTCTTCTGTACGTCGTACAAAGGATGACCCTTTCACACCTAGTGTTACTTCCGTTATAGGGTTTCTTCTGTACGTCGTATCAAAGGATGCCGCCTTTTCACACCTAGGTGTTACTTCCGGTATAGGGTTTCTTCTGTACGTCGTATCAAAGGATGCCGCCTTTTCACACCTAGGTGTTACTTCCGGTATAGGGTTTCTTCTGAGCGCCGTATCAAAGGATGCCGCCTTTTCACACCTAGGTGTTACTTCCGGTATAGGGTTTCTTCTGAGCGCCGTATCAAAGGATGCCGCCTTTTCACACCTAGGTGTTACTTCCGGTATAGGGTTTCTTCTGAGCGCCGTATCAAAGGATGCCGCCTTTTCACACCTAGGTGTTACTTCCGGTATAGGGTTTCTTCTGTACGTCGTATCAAAGGATGCCGCCTTTTCACACCTAGGTGTTACTTCCGGTATAGGGTTTCTTCTGTATGTTGTATCAAAGGATGCCGCCTTTTCACACCTAGGTGTTACTTCCGGTATAGGGTTTCTTCTGTACGTCGTATCAAAGGATGCCGCCTTTTCACACCTAGGTTTTACTTCCGGTATAGGGTTTCTTCTGTACGTCGTATCAAAGGATGCCGCCTTTTTCACACCTAGGTGTTACTTCCGGATAGGGTTTCTTCTGTACGTTTGTATCAAAGGATGCCGCCCTTTTCACACCTAGGTGTTACTTCCGGTATAGGGTTTCTTCTGTACGTCGTATCAAAGGATGCCGCCTATTTCACACCTAGGTGTTACTTCCGGTATAGGGTTTCTTCTGTACGTCGTATCAAAGGATGCCGCCTTTTCACACCTAGGTGTTACTTTCCGGTATAGGGTTTCTTCTGTACGTTGTATCAAAGGATGCCGCCTTTTCACACCTAGGTGTTACTTCCGGTATAGGGTTTCTTCTGTACGTCGTATCAAAGGATGCCGCCTTTTCACACCTAGGTGTTACTTCCGGTCTAGGGTTTCTTCTGTACGTCGTATCAAAGGATGCCGCCTTTTCACACCTAGGTGTTACTTCCGGTATAGGGTTTCTTCTGTACGTCGTATCAAAGGATGCCGCCTTTTCACACCTAGGTGTTACTTCCGGTATAGGGTTTCTTCTGTACGTTGTATCAAAGGATGCCGCCTTTTCACACCTAGGTGTTACTTCCGGTCTAGGGTTTCTACTGTACGTCGTATCAAAGGATGCCGCCTTTTCACACCTAGGTGTTACTTCCGGTATAGGGTTTCTTCTGTACGTCGTATCAAAGGATGCCGCCTTTTCACACCTAGGTGTTACTTCCGGTATAGGGTTTCTTCTGTACGTTGTATCAAAGGATGCCGCCTTTTCACACCTAGGTGTTACTTCCGGTATAGGGTTTCTTCTGTACGTTGTATCAAAGGATGCCGCCTTTTCACACCTAGGTGTTACTTCCGGTATAGGGTTTCTTCTGTACGTCGTATCAAAGGGTGCCGCCTTTTCACACCTTTATGCTAATGACCTTGACCTCACCCTCGACCACCTCGCCCTCAACCCCCCACTCCCACCACGCCCTTAACCCCCCACCCGCGCCCTCGCGCCCACGCGCCCGCCCGACCGGGGCCCGCCCGCGCAGACCCGCACCCTCCCGCGCCCGTGCCCGCGCCTTCTGCAGCGCCGTCCGGATCGCCCCCACTCCCCGAATTTTTTTTCGATTTTTTTTTGAATTTATGGTCTCCATCTCCTCAGATCAAGTTTTTGGGTTCCCCTATGGGGGTAAGCATTCAAATGAACTCCCCCTATGGGACATGGTACTTTCTCATACAGGTCTAAACAAGTGTGACGTCACCCCACCTGTGTTTACCCAGCGGTCAGTGGCGTCACGTGATGACTTCACACAGGCTGAGTCTTGTCGACCAAACATTAACTTAAAATGCAGGATAACACTAATACACAATATTTTCATTTATTTATTTATTATACAACCAATGCATTTCATATAGATTTATGGTAATACAACATGGGAATTACTCCATTCTTCTACGTTTAGATGGTGGAATATCAGGGTGTCCATAAGCCAAGGATTCATTAGTATTCAAATGATACCTTTTATTATCAAAGGCTGACAAGCCTCTCTTGTTAATTCTTACTGTACATATTTCACCTTTTACGTTACTTATAGACTTACACGTGAATAATTCTCTATCTATATTTGTTAAAACATTCTTGAATCTTGCATGAGTTAATAATGGCATAAAATGTGAAGGAATACCCTTGGCTCTGCTGACAGTAGTTGATCTTCCAGCAATCTTTACAGAATACATTTTATCTTTCAGTGCTATCAACTCACTAATATGATTATCACACATTTCAATAACCCCACCTCACCTTTTCTACTATTATCATATAAGGGATGATCAGGACTGAAATTTGAAAAATCCATATAACCTAACAAAGGTTCACTTTTTAACTCGGTGTACAAATCTTTACATTTCAAGCTAAAAATATACGAGTCGGTATCGATATACAGAAGTCTTACATCATCACCATAATGTTGTTTTAAAACTTTATACCAAAAATGATACAATTTCTTTTTAGCAATCTCAAGAATTTGAAAACCGAGATAAAGTGGTTGTTTAACTTCTAATTTCTCTTTGTTTAATGTACAAATCACTCTGTCTTGATTCAAATGTGTGATATTTTTTAAGAAAGGATCTTTAGCCGCTCTAACAAATGCTTTCTCATTCTTGATATATCTATAAGATTCAGCATACTTTGTGATATTCAACAATGATTTCCCATATATGGCGTTATTAGTTAATTTGAAAGCTTTTGACTTGATAGGACATTGTGTGGCTGTTCTCTGTGCGATATTAGTTATGAAAGGTTCTAAAAATTTTGACTGAGTATATTCATATATGGCATGAACTTTTTCCACCTCTAACCCAAGTTCCAGTAATAATTGTAACAAATCTAGACTGATCAAATAGTCTCCCTACGATCCCCGTTGGGGAGGGGAGCCTTTACTTGCACGATGAGCTATGCAAATCGTGTAAAGATCAAGCCAAACAGTGGTACCGTTGATGATTCAACGAAACTTTCTCTTGCAACTGTTGTGCAGGGAGCATTGCATGTTAAATTCAACGCTATTCTGACACTCAAAGAAGCACTCATTGTTGTATGTCACGATGATGCTGAAGCAGAGAAGTTACTACAGAAGCCACCACTACTCTTACTGCTCAAGGATTTACTGTTACATCCTCTCCTGCTCTCAGGGCAAGAAAAATCAGTATTCCTGAAAAAGCTGGACACGATTCTGACTTCTCAAACAATTTCCGAACTCAAGTCATCTATTGAAACGCAATATACTTGGGCTACTGTTGACAGCATTACCAAAATCCCGAATGCATCGTCTATGCTCAATGTCACCTTTACCGACGTGAACATGGCTGCCACTGCCCTGAACGAAGGTCTTGCTGTTTACTACTACTACATCAGTCCCACCTATATAGAAGCTGAGAGATACCACTACATCCAGACAAGAAGTTCTGCACTACATGTGGTAGTGAGGGACACACCTTCAGTTCCTGTACCGCCGCTGCTCCAACACAACCAGCGTGTTTAAACTGCGAAAGTAATGATCACAATACACTGGCGGCAAAATGTCCTACAAGAAAGGATATTATGAAGAAACAAGATGCAACAAAGGAAAAATCTACCAACAACACACCAACGTATGCCGCAATTGCAAAGTTGCAAGCAGACTACAAAATTACTTCAAGCATCTACTCAGCCCGCCTCCACCACATCACACTTCCAACATGTGACGTAACGAAGATTCACTGTCTACTATACGCTCACATGCAAACCATGGCTGTACCTGGATCGTTTAACTCTACCATCAACGAGTTATTTGCATTAAATAACATGCCATCATTTACATTTCCAGCATCTCCACCTTCTGAAGAAATTCTCAAATTCACCAAAATCTTAATTACCAACTCTTCTGCAGAAGTTCCACCAACACCAACTAGTGACGTCAATCCAACAACGACCAATGCGAAGCCTCCACCGCCACCACCTCTCACTGAATCCAACCAATCAGAAGCCTTGCCACCAGAAACATCTTCTAATTCGTCTACTGAAGTTGAAAACGAAGCAACACCACCTTCCTCTACTCCACCACCGCCTTCTCTACCTAGCTCACGTCGATTACCTGGAACACCATGGGTTAAACACAAAGGACTCACATTCTACACCACGAGGCAATACCCCGCAAGCATGACTCGCCTAGAACTCATCCAACATCTCCAAGACAACACTGCATCGTACCAAAGCGAAGACCATACCCTACCTACAACCAGATACTCCAACTCCAAACCAACGAATACTACTACAGCTCTCCCATATGTGTGATACAAATCTCTCGAAAACAATTCAATGCACTGAAAAACGGTTTAAGACCAGAACCAACTCATCCTGCTTGCTGCCTTATGACACTCCCAGCTCCTGCCTCTGCCTTCGCCATCCTATCCTAGTGAGCCAAGCAACGACATCATTCAAGCCTCTCCATCTACGTCTCCAGTACCACATGTCCCAAAGTGGTTGGGCCACTTGCCTTGATTCCTCCTCTTCCCCTCCTCCCCATCCTTTTCCAGTTATTTCCATCCTTCCTTATCCTTCTTCCTTCCCATCTTACGACAGCTCTCTTCGTCCTAGATTCAAGATTCAAGACTGATCAAATAATTTTTCTGAGGTAAATGACTGGCCACTAATTTCGCATTAGATTTGGGGATCTTTCTACCTTCATTTTTCAATATAGATTCACAATAAGGAGATAACATCTCTTGTGATATATTCTTGCGTGATAATATCAAGGGAAGTTTATCAGTACGTCTAGCTACCTCAGGGGACATGTGCTTGGTATCACATTCTATCCAATATCCCTTTTGACCTTCACACGAAACATTACTTAATCCCACATCGAGAAAAGCAATCTTCTCCTCATTCGATAATTTTCTTATACCATTCTGTGGAAGAGCTTCAACCATTGTACTAGCATACAAACAATTATAATCTGTTTATAAAATATGGGTGCCCATTCCACTCTCAACATCAAAATTGGGATTAAGGGATTATCTGCTTTAGTATATTAATTAATTACACACGTAAACCCTCCTCTGAGATTCCTTTTAATCAAGTCATATAATTCATGGGAATATATCATATCTAATTTTACATTAGTTTTCAATAGGAATGCATCCCAACTGAATGATGGTAAACTTATATAATTACTAACGTCTAGCTTATAAATATCTTTGAGTGTTTTACGCCACTCCATGAAGACATCGGCTAACAAACCAACATCTGTATTGAGATATAACATCAAGTAATCTCCTAAAGTCTTACATTTACCCAAGTCAAACACTTTCAATGCATGTTCATAATCTTCTTGGCTGATAGCCCTATTTCTCAAAGAATTCAAAAAATTTTCTTTACTCGGTAATTTTGTTTCATCGAGCTTCTTTAAACTATCAATATAATCATAACACAAAACTTGTTTTCCTTTACATAATAAAGGCAACACATCCTGAGGCACATCTTTCAGAATAGCCTCTGTATATTTCAGTGATTTACCTGCCTTGATATGTTGATCTGCTAACGTGGAAAGAGATCCATTCAATAAAGACAGAGAATCTTGAAACCTAACCTTACCTATGTCTACTTTCAAGAATTTGAGTCCTTGTTTCGAATGAATTTCAATTTCATATTTATCAACCTGCAATTCCTTTAAAATTATTCCTAAATCATACGACATGTTATGACAAAAAATAATAATTTCTCACTCTTATCTTTACACTGCAGATTACAACGACCACAATCTGCACCAATATAATTATTGAATTTTAAAGTGTGGTCATGATGTTTATGTTTGTCTTGGGCATTTTTGAAGGTGTTACCACATAATTCACAAGTGATCTGAGAATCGTGTCTCGTCTTATCCTCCTCTGTCATATGGATTACATGATACTCTCTTCTAAACTTTTAGTCCATTCACCACTAACATTTAAAATGAAATGATTAACAGCATCCTCCCCCTTATAACTCTTTGCGATCAAATATAATATAACAATAGGCAATGGCTTTATGACGAGACTCAATTTTACCTGCCGGGAGAGTGATGTCTAATGCACATTCGAAATTAAATACACCGATGTATTCGCTGGAATGTGTATGACTAAAACTTTTGAAGTGCACTGTTATTCCAGGGGAATACGAGAATCTGATTGATTTTACATCCATCTTCGTGGATATCTAACTCTTCCTGTGTATTCAACTTCATCAAACAACTATGACAGTGCTTCTTTACATCACGATCCTTCATTATCGTTCTAACATACCCGTCAAAATCTTTGATTAAAACCAAATGACTTTCATTCAACAATAACGCGCACATAATGTCCTTATATTTCTTATTCCCCTTACGACACATAGCCATAAATGTCCTATCTTGATCCTTTCTTAATTGATAAACATATAATGACACTTTATTTTCCTTCTCTAATATACCTAACTTATCACGTGTAATGGGAAAATCCTCTATAGAAGATTTTGCATGATTAAGACATCTTTCCTTAGTATTAACTGCTCTGGGGATATCACCTCATGACATATTCTTTTTATGACATTGATAGCCAGCAAAAGCACGCAGTACACATAACCCATCATTAATCTCTGGATTAAATACATATTGGTTCCCTCGCAGTTTCTTGGGATATGCCACATATGATCCTACTTGTACTCTGAATTCTACTTTAACATATTCGATACTGAAAGATTCGATTTGATCTATGATCCAACCAGATCCTTCCTGATCTTGCAACTCTGTCTCGTATCTTTCTAATATTGTTCCCACCCATCGATCAAATGCTTCAGAGATTTCCTCTTCACTTACTAACTCAAACGCTAAATTTATCACAAATTGTCCATTTTGATCATCACCCGAAATGTTTTGACGTAATGTCCTTGTAACTACAATCGGGTGGATTCTGAGCGACATTGCTAGAGGTGATCTATCATACATATCGCATCTGTTCTATAAAATAATCCCTATAAGCATGTAAATACATTCTTAACTCTGTTATAAGTTGAAGGAACACTATTTCCTCACTGTATGTCTACCTCTAAAATTCTGGATGTGTGTGATAATTTCTGGTCTCTCATCATGTGAGGTAGTTGCTCTCATCTTCACCTCCACTATTGTGTGCGACATTACTGTCAGACACGTCATGTGAGGTAGTTACTCTCATCATCTTCATTAATGGGGACAGAAGTATCCACACCTCCGGTGCACCTCCGCGCTGTGAGGTACCAACACTAGCAGAACTACCTGCACTCATCTTCATTCCCCATCACACCTCCAAGCTGCGCGTCATTACTCTCAGTTTCATTCACAACAGTACCAGGTGTATTTCCTGCAGAGGAAAAAAGTATATCCAATTCATAACCCCAAAAAATATTTTTTACATATTACGAATTAAGATTTCAATGAATAGAACAAAAATATTTCTCGAGTGACTAACACATTTTCTACGATAAAATATTTTTCCACAACAATTTTACACCAAAAGTAAAAGGCAACTGAAACACAGTTGTTGGATACATACCGTTTCACAGCCTTCTTCTATAATACATCTATGTGATCCCACTCATTCTGTAATTCTAACAACCTCTCATTGCGATGTACACCTCCTCTCTTGATTTCCAACGATCGTCGCCTTCTTATCGACAATCTCCTCTTCCACTAATGCTTCCAAGTAAGTCGGCGTATATTCTTTTCTTACCCTCTTAAGAATTTCACTTATTAAACGCACTTTTTCCAGCAAAAATTTCACTCGTATGCACTCAACAAACAAAATTAACCCAAAACATTCTTTTTTACCGTTTAATATCAATCCACTGTTAAATGTTACACTCCAAGTATTGTAACCAACTATTTCCTTCTGTTTTAGAGCATAACAAACTTTGGTCAAGAGGTTAGGGTTAATAATAGGATCCTCCGTAATGACTAATTTAATTAAGTATAATTCATGATACAACAAAAAGCCAGAATACTAATAACGAATTACGTATATAAGTTTAAGAATGACACTTTTTGTTCTATATTTTCCAAAAATATAACGCTTTTCATAACAGATGATTAGGAGGAAGATACCTAATATAACATACATATATATATATATATAAATATAAAATATATATATATATATATAATATATATATATATATAATATAATATATATATAATATATATATATATAATATAACAAGATTACTTAAATGAGTTAACAAAGTCTTATTTACCCATTGGAAAGCAGTCAGAATAAAACAGAATAGTCCAGGCGCGATAATCAACCTTGCCCGTTACCTACCAGAGACGAGCAGAGTGTTCTCGTTGGCTCTACTTCTTTCACTGCTCGTTGCCCTCAACCATTGAGCATACAGGTCAGATACGAGTCACGAGGACGTGGACTCGCCAACACTCAGTAGAGTAGTTGAACATACAGGGGGGGGGGAACGGGGGAGAATAACCACGAACATCACGATAACCATAAAACACCGGCACACCGGGTGGCAGCAGTTACTATACCTCCAATATAAACTTATCATGGCATGTTAACTAAATCTATGTACATATGTTAATAAGAATTAGCCTTAATAATACAAGGCGTTCATTTCAAATTTAGCATATTAAAGAAATAACCGCAATGGAATATGAAAAGAAAGATTACCATAGGGGCAATACATTAAATAATAGCGGGGGAGAGAGAATAAAGTATCTCGATTTTTCTAAGTACAACTAACTTTCTCCATGATGTGTGTGGATTCACCGTTGGAAAATGAGGCTTGACGCGAGGATGGAAACACAAACTCCCCGCTCTAGAGACTCCTTGAACCTATATGAGGGGTTCACCCCCAAAAGTATTGCGTCAGATTTTTGTACAAACCCCCAATCCCGCGGCGATAATCTCCTTACTGATCACATGTATCCCAACACGGTCAGACAGACGACCACCATGAAATGGATGTCTTCGACAACCAAAAGGAAAAATCACATAGTCATTACGTATCTCCTTACTGAACGCCTGTGTCAACACAGGGCAGACAGACGCCATGAAATGGTGTTCACAATCCAAGGGTAGAAAATCACTGGGTCAGTTACGTATCACCTTACAGAACATCCGTGTCAATCGGTACCAATCAAGTAAACTAATTTTGGGGACATTGTCTTGCATCGCTACTTGGGCAGTGTAGACCCCTTGCCTGACGCTCCTCAGTAACTTGCAGCAGTGTACGAGGAGTGTTGTTGTGTCTCCGTTGACAAACCGCTGGGAAAATTACTGTGTTAAGATGGCGGTTTGTCAACGCAGACGCATTAATACTATTAGGTATTGGAACTACTTCTAGGTGCGATTACACCTACGTTCAGCATCAAATATCTCTTACCCAAGAAAATCATGGAGACATAACGGCATAAAGATTGGTGAATTGTAATGGGGTAAGCGCATGAACCGGAGCGCATAGCAAGTATTTGTGAAACGCTTCCTGGGAAGTTAATGAATCGTGGATACGAAACGACGCTTTCCAAAGATGTGTCTGTTTTGACGTTACGTGCACTGGCTGTGCTAGTGAGAACTGGTGATCGTATCTCCGATATTATACTTGGATAAAGTTGCGGAATGTCCCCCCTTTTGAGGCAAACGAAGCTGACATGCAAAACGTATTTGAGAAATATGAACTGTGCATTCTGATTCTGGCCAGCAGGGTAAGTGGAATAATGGGTGCCTACGCAAGTATGCCGGAAGGTACATTCCAGCCGTAAGATGACGTTGCGGCGTTCAACAACACACTACACGTCATATGTGTACGTCAAGCTTCTTAGGACAACAGGTAATGTTTTATATTCCTGGACAACGGCGTACGGATCCCGCATTTTGTGGAGAGTATGACCCATAGCAGGCGGCATAGGCTAAAAGTGAAACAGACAGCGTGAACTCAAACCTGTGCAACAGAAGAAGTAGCCTCCGAGTCAACAACGTGATGAAGGTGAGCAATCGTTCGATCATAGGAAGGCGTGGTCGTTTGTGCAGTCGAGATGGTGGACACAGAGCCTTTCGAAATGAGAGTGGAGTCCTCTACCACTCATCTTCCTGCAAACCTGGGAGTCGTTCCAGATAGACATCTGCTGGGCTGTACCAAAACCGCACACACAAAATTTGGGGGAACGTGTTGAGTATAGTGAGGACTAGGACGAGAGTTTTAAAGGACCTTGTCACCGCAGTGGTGGAGCTAACACGTCTCCGGAAGACGTAGCTGGAGACTTTCTGAGGAATCCGGATCTGTCAACAATACAGAGACTCAGACAGAACCTTCGGACGAAACGAGACTAGGACGTCGGAAGACTTCATTCCTCATTGTGAGGTGGATGTGAGGTACACTCGTGAAGCTTCCCTCGATCTTAGACATGGAGGAATAAGAACGTTACGAGGAAAACGGGCAGCTACGTCATGATTCGAATGACGTCACTACGACGTGCGCCGGCACAGAGGACTGGAAAAAAAACTGAGAGGATGGGTGAGGGAGGGGCAAAGAGGAGGGGGGGGAGGTCATGAGGGAGCGCCCATCGTCAAGAAGGGAGGCGATGGAAAGGTACTGTAAAAGAAGACACATAGACGTAACAAATCAAGTGGTGAACCACGGAGGAGAAGAGGAACGGGTTGAAAATATAAAACAGGCCGTTGAAGTTAAGAACTGACTAAACGTTAACGGATTTATGTACTTAGACTACAGAGAGATTGGTTCGAACAATTTATTCTAGGGGCAAACATATAATTTATGTTCTGTTCCTTCAAGAACCACAATTTCAAAGAAGGAGAAGTGTTGCAGGTCTGCAGGTTAGTACAGTACTGACTCCTGCCAACTATCCGTTTGCGAAAAACGTGGTGTTGGGTCATTTTAATAAAAGAGAGGTGACGAGCCCGTTTGTGTTGCAGAGATGTGAGGGGGAGGGGGGAGGTGTTGACAGAGATGTGAGAGGGGGGGGTGGGGGGAGGATGGGGTTTTGCAGAGATGTGGAGGGGGTGGGGGAGGGTGTTACGAGTGGATGGAACTTGGATGGTAAAGCGTGTATCCTTGGTAAGTGTACTATGCCCCTGCGGAGAATGACACGCGGTTCGAACGGATTTTGTTTATTTTTTGCGTAGCTCTTCACGGAAACTGTTCATAAGGGCGCGGCTGACGTCGAACCCCAAAGGGACATGGGCATGTGTCCTGCACCTACTGCAGAGATTTATTGAGGAGATAATACAGTTAAGAAGATGTGTTTGGGGGAGGGTGTGGGAACAGCACCTACTTTTATCAGAAGGGATCTGACATGCAATAGGTTAAGACAGAGTGTATTATTCGCAGGGAGATAGATTGTAAATGAAAGAGATCTTTAAACTATACAAATAATCCGGTGGAGACGGTACTTGTCAGATATCATAGGAGGGCAGTTGTTTAGTGAGTATGGTGGGGAAGTGGAATGGCCGAAAATTTAATAAGAAAATTATTGGAAATTAAAATCTATTAAGTGTGGTTAAGTGAATAGGAAGGGATTGGAGGGTTTTTCTATGCTGTGATGACGCTTTCAAAGGGAAGCTCAGGAGGTGGAAAGACATTTAACGTGGTGGGACTCGTGGCAAATGAAAGGATAAAATCCTTTACGTGAGGGAGGGTAGGCGTATAAACACTTTAAAAATATGGGGGACTAGCAGAATTATTTTAGAGGATCGCATTACGAGGTTGTTATGGAACTGATCGGTTTGGTGGTGTTTACCCCATGGAACGGAGATTTGTAGACATAAAAGAGAGCTTGCGAACGTTTGCACAATATGAGACGTTTTCAAGCGGTACTGCGGGGCAAGCAGGATTAGAAGAATTTTTGCTCGTGGGGAGACAGGCCATCCGCGTGTGTGTGAAGACAACAAAAGCAAAAGCAGGCGCTGACGGCATCCCGATCTTGGAGGTAAATGAACGATGGGAATCCATAGATCACGGTCAACGTGGATGAAGAAACTCAAAAGCTATGAGTGCATATGCGGATAAACGTGGTATAAAAAATCTGCGGACAAGTAGTGGTCGTGGATTGAAGTGGATATTAAATGAAGGTGGTGCACAGATGCGGCACGTGCATATTGGGTCCACAGTGATAGTGAAGGCATTTTGGGTGGACTTATTACGAGGAGGAATTTTTTTGAAAAAAAAATGCTTGAACACGGAATGAGGAATGGGCAAGCACCCCGGGGTATTTGATGGTTTACCGTGGAATTTTATTTGCAGCATGGGAGTTTGATCTTGAGGAAGTTCAGTGTAAGAATTATTAAAATTGTATGAAGGAGAAGGGTACGTTAGGGATAAGCAAAATACGGCAGTTGGGCGGTTGAGGGTCCCGAAAGGCAAAGGGCAGCCAAACCCGTGGAAGTATAGGGCGATAACGTTGCCTCTGTAGCAGACTATAAGGGTTTTCGGCAAAAATTCTTGGGTAATTAGGGTAAAATGCGTGGTGGGGAGGGAGTCGTTCAGTTCGCCATCGCAGTATGTGGTTGCCGGGCAGGTCGATGTAGAATGGTCACGGGCTTGTAAGAAGTTTTTGTGTGAGTCAAAGGGGGGAGGGGCGGGGGTCGGGCTTTTAACTCTGGCCTTGTACTGGCGGCCGCCTAATGATAGAGTGGAAAGGGTGGCACTGCAAGTATTCTTCGGAACAGGGTTATGGAGAAGAAATAGTTGGTGGGTAAGACACGCTGTATAAGGGGGCAAAGATGAAAGGGTAAAATAAATGGGTGTATGGGGACGGACTTTGAGATGGTAGAGGTTTAAGGACAAGGGTGCCCTATGTCCACAGATCTCATTAGCGTGTTTTCAGGACCCCTTTTACAGGATGGTTGGAGAGCTCAGTAAGTTCCCAGGGGTGGGGTGGGTAGGGAAAGGGGATTGTTGACCGCATTAATAAGTTATGTGGATGATAACAACGTTTGGGTGTGACGAATGTCTATGAAAGGTTGGAAGATTGCGTGTGGTTTGAATGTGCCACGTGTAGAAGTAAATAGTGAAAAAGTCGATGATCAAGGGAGTTTTGGGTACCTGAAAGGGGGGGAATGGTAGCCTGTAACTGGTTAACACAACTGCTATGTCATTAAAGATTTGCGGTATTATTTATAGAGAACGATTTTGGATGTGTCGCGGAAGGAAAATTCAGTAAAGGACGTTGGAAAAGGTCATTGTCGTCTGGGTGTCCTTGAGGCCCCAACATCTCACTCTGCCCAACGTGTGATCGTTGTTAAACGTTTTATGTATAGTAAGGGTGGCACGTTGCGGCTGTATTCCCGATTACGGGACAAGCGATCAAATGGAATATTTAGACGAGTATTTACCTTCCCTGTGGGATCGAGGTGTGATTGGGTTAAACGTGAGTTGTTTTAGTTACTGGTACTTCGAGGAGGTTTTGATTGTTGGACTTTAAAGCGTAGGGTGAAATGTGTTTTTCTAAAGTGGGAGGATTTGGGCGGTGGGTGTGATGTGGGGGGGAAAATATGGATCAAGTAATATACGAGGATGAAAAAGTAGTATAAGGGGAATGGAGTTTTTTTTTTTTTTATTATTTAAAACATAAGAAAACGAAAAAAATGTATAGCAAACATAAAAATGTTTGTCCAACAATGGACCATTGTCAAAACTTACACAAATTACAACATCAACACCTCCATCCCTCCAGTGAAACACTAAACCCATACACACTGATAACACTCCATCAAAACCTGCAAAGTGCAGGATGAGGGCACCCATGCTGCACACAATAGTGGCACAACCACCTTCCCTTAACTTTAGTTTGTCAACTAAAAAAAAAACACTTTTATTCCCCCAATATATATAAACAACACGATAAGAAAACTCAATATAAACTAAATCATTAAGTATCATGTTCTTGTAAGACAGTTGTTGCCCAACCATTTGATTATTTACATACCAACTAACAAAAGTCTTAGCATTGACCCTACATGCACTATCCTAACTACTTTTTATTGTTATAATTTATACAAAAACTTACTTAAATACACTATGTACACAAACGTCCAATTGTTGTCCAGTATATGGCCCAACCAATCAAAATTTATACACAATACAGACATCAACATAATCTATCCCCAATCCAGAGAACACTAAACTATACACTCCTGATTACACCCACTCAAAACCCTGCATATGCAGGATGAGGAAACCCTTGCTGCCGCCACACAATATTGGCACAACACTTTCTCCCTAACATAGCAAGCAACTAAACACACTTTTTCCCAATCTATCATATACAAGATGTGAAAACACTACCAATTAACAAAATCAAGAAGTATAATGTTATTAAAGACAGTTGTTTTTTTCCAAACCATGTTAGCCTATCTGCATACCCAACTGGACAAATGGCCTTAACATTGTCTACATACACTATCACAATTACATTACCCCACCCTAGTCATAACGACCAACAAAGGTGTTGTTCTGTTTGTAACCAATAAGTTACACTTCCCTATCCCTCCCCAAGTGTTAGTCAGGATGTAAGGTTAACTAGGGGGTGAGGTGTGTGTTGATGCGTGTGGCATGTGAAGTGTTGGTCAGGATGTATAAGGTTAAACTAGGGTTAGGTGTGTGTTGAACTGTGAAGTGTTGGTCAGGATGTAAGGTTAACTAGGGGGTTAGGTGTGTGTTGAACTGTGAAGTGTTGGTCAGGATGTAAGGTTAACTAGGGGGTTAGGTGTGTGTTGAACTGTGAAGTGTTGGTCAGGATGTAAGGTTAACTAGGGGTTAGGTGTGTGTTGAACTGTGAAGTGTTGGTCAGGATGTAAGGTTAACTAGGGGGTGAGGTGTGTGTTGAACTGTGAAGTGTTGGTCAGGAGTAAGGGTTTAACTAGGGGTAGGTGTGTGTTGAACTGTGAAGTGTTGGTCAGGATGTAAGGTTTAACTAGGGGGTGAGTAGTGTGTTGAACTGTGAAGTGTTTGTCATGATGTAAGGTTAACTAGGGGGTGATGATGTGTGGTATGAACTGCAGGTGAAAACTGCTAGTGACTACAGTTGAAGGAGTGAATTTGCCAATAATGGAAGAAAAATAAAACTAACGCCATAAAAATTAGAAAAAAAAACACGAACCATAATAAACCAAGAAACAATAATATAATAATAATATAAATTATAACGAAAGAGGCGATATTGGAATATCACTATCAGGATTAATTAATGAGTCAGTGGGAAGGTGGACATCATCAGCAGTAGTGATATCTACTATTATATGCTTTTATTCATTAAATAAATTTCCCATTATACCTCCTACAATATCCCTTGAAAAGATACATAAACAAAATAAACCAAAAACTTTCTACTGGTGATCATTGAAGGTATCGGTACTTTCTTGAAACCAAAAATGGAAGACGGGAAATTAGTTTTGAGTTTTACCTGGTGATCTTGACACCAGGTGTAGATATGTCCATGTCACCAGTAAACATTTATGTCTCTCCCTGTCAGGTGTTGTCCTGTAAATATACTCATGTCACCAGTTTAACATTTATGTCTCTTCTCCCTGTCAGTGTTGTCCCTGAAAATACTCATGTCACCATTTACATTTATGTCTCTCCGTCAGGTGTTGTCCTTTAAATATACTCATGGCACCAGTTAAATTATGTCTCACCCTGTCAGGTGTTGGGGTCCTGTAAATATACTCAATGGTACCTAGTTAAGCATTTATGTCTCTCCCTGTCAGGTGGTTTGTCCTGTAAATATACCATGGTACCTGTTAACATTTATGTCCTCTCCCGTCGGTGTTGTCCCTGTAAATAACTCATGACACCAGTTTAAACATTTTATGTCTCTCCCTGTCAGTGTTGTCCTGTAAATATACTCTGTACCATTAAACATTTATGTCCTCTCCTGTCAGGTGTTTTCCTGTAAATATACACATGGTACCAGTTAACATTTATGTCTCTCCACCTGTCAGGTGTTGTCCTGTAAATAACTCATGGTACCAGTTAACATTTATAAGTCTCGTCCCTGTCAGGTGTTGTCCCTGTAAATATACTCATGGTACCAGTTAACATTTGCGATACTTCAATACTCACAGGTATTATTGTTATTCAACATTAACATTTACCTGGCCTCTTTACATATAATATACATATTACTTACTTTTATCTCAAGTTTTCCTGCCTCTGACAGTAATGAAATATCAGTGTTTTACCTGGAGTTTACATTGGAGATAGTTCCGGGGGCATCCCGCCCGCTCCCGTTTGTGACCAGGCCTCCTGTTGGTTCATAGACTGAACAACCAGGCTGTTACTGCTGGCTGCAACGCAATCCAACGTACAGCCACAGCTCGGCACTGGTCAGGTACCGACTTTTGATGCCTATTCCAGTGCCTGCTTGTGACAGCCAGGGGTCCTATTCGTAATCCCTCTTATGTATGCAGGTAGCAGTTGAACAGTCTCCGGGCTCCTGACACTTATTGTATTGTCTCTAACATGTAGTGACACCCCTTGCTTTTCATTGGGGGATGTCGCATCGTCCCTGCCGAGTCTTTTGCTTTCGTTGTGAGTGATTTTCGGGTGTAAGTTTCGGTACTAGTTCCCTCTAGGATTTTTTCAGGTGTATATAATAATGTATCTCTCCCGTCCGCGTTCGTCGGGGAGGTGGGGGGAGTACTTCGTCAGGAACATCAAACACTCCCAGTAATTGGAGGTGTTTTAATCTCTGTAATGCGTGCCGTGAAGGTTCTCTGTACATTTTCTAGGTCAGCAAATTTCACCTGCCTTGAATGTGCCTGTTTGTGTGCAGGAATATTCCAGCCTAGATAAAACAAGCGACCTGAAAGAGTGTCATCATGGTCTTTGCATCCCTAGTTTTGAAGGTACTCATTATCCATCCTGTCCTTTTTCACAGATGCGATTGACAAGTTATGGTCCTTGAAGGTAGATCCTTCCGACATGATCACTCCCAGGAGTCTTTGACTTGGTTTTTCGCTCTATTTCGTGGAAGGATTTGTTTTGTACTGTGATGAAGTGTTAATTTCTCATGTTTACCATTCAATCGGAATCGAATGGAAGAAGACGACGAGACTGTCGTGAGATGGGAATGAAGATTGATAAGGAAGGATGAAAATAACTGGAGAAAGGATGTGAAGGAAGCGAAGAGGAGGAATCAAGGCAATGCCCAACCACTTGTGGGATATGTGGTACCGAAGTACTGGATGCGGTAGTTGGAGAGGTTTGAATGATGTCGTTTTTTTACTTGGCTCTCTAGGAGAGGATCGAAGGGCCGCGCAGGAGCCTGAGAGTGTCAGTAGGCCAGCAAGCAGATGAAGTTAGTTTATTCTCTTGATCCGGTTGTCAATGCTTTGGAATTTTGTTCTAGAGTTGTGTCAACCTTTGGGAGTAGCTGTAGAAGAGTTCGATGGTTTGGATTGGTGATTATTTGGTTTGACGGTAGGGAATGACTTACTTCTCGGTGGTGTACGTGGCATAGTGTTTGTCTTGGAGATGTTGGATGAGTTCTAGCGAGTTATTGGGCTGGGGTATTGTGTCGTGGAGTTCTTTGTGTTTAAATCCAAGTGTTCCAGGTAATTCGACGTGAGTGGAGTTCGAGAAGGCGTGGGTGGAGTTGAGGAAGTGGTGTTGATGGCGGAGGTAGGGTGTTTTTGAGTGGTGTTGAAGGTGGAATTGAAGATTCGTGTGACATCTTCAATAGACGAAAAGGAAGATTTTTCTGGTGGCAAGGCTTCTGATTGAATGGATTCAGTGAGTGTGGTGGCGGTGGAGGCTTCTCATTGAACGTTGTTTGGAGTGAACTCACAAGTTGGTGGTGGTGATGGTGCTTCTGCAGCAGAGGTGGTGATTAAGTCCTGGTGGAATTTTGAGAATTTCTCCATGGGTAGAGAATGCTGAAATGTAAAATGATGGCATGTATTAATGCAAATAACTCGTTGATGGTAGAGTTAAAGGATCCAGTTACAGCCTGTCTGCATGGTGACGTATAATTAGACAACAGTGTATCCTTCGTTTACTTCATATGTTGGAGGAGTGATGGTGGTGGTGGGGAGCGGGCTGAAGTAGATGCTTGAAGAAAATTTAGAAGTGTCCCTGCTTGTAACTTTGCAATTGCGGCATACGTTAGTGTGTTGTTAGTAGTTATTTCTTTGCTGCATCTTGTGTTCTCTTCATAATATCCTTTCTAGTAGGAACATTTTGCTGCCAGTGTATTGTGATCAGTTTACTTATTGCAGTTTAAAACAACGCTGGTTGTGTTGGAGCATCGGCGGTACATGAACTGAAGGTGTGTCCCTCACTACCCACATTAGGTGCAGAAACACTTGTCTGATGTAGTCTGGTAAACTCTCAGCTTCTATATAGGTGGACTGATGTAGTAGTAGTAAACAGCGAAAAAACCTTCGTTCAGAGCAGTGGCAGCCATGTTCACGTCGGTAAAGGGACCTAGAGCATCAGGACCATCATTCTGGATTTTGGTAAATACTGTCCAACAGTAGACCCAAGTAATTTGAGTTCATCCAACAGATTGACTTGAGTTCCAGCAATTATGTTGGGAAGTCAGATCTTATCCAGTTTTTTCAGTATTACTGATTCCTTGCCCTTAAGCTCAGAACTAACCTTGTCACAAACCTTGCACTTTTCTCTAATTTTCTTGACATGCTTCATCAAGTTAGGTTCCAACTGGTGCTGCATACTCCAGTATGCATACACCACTTCGACTAGTGGATGGTACCGCTATGAATCCCGCCTCCTCCTGCTTCGTCTCTCCTGACTAAAGTATAATAGCCACATCCACGCCCCTGTGCAGTTTCTGCAAGAATTGATCGACTGAACACATCGTCTCCAAGCTGAGGGACTGATTACCTCAAACTCCTCCTCTCGTTACACCTTTCTGCTTTGTATTGGACTGATGAATCCATTGTGTGGCGAAACGTTTCCTCAACAGAGAGTCCCATATGTTGCAAAAGTTATGTCTCAATCTCTTCAGCTTCTCGGTTTTAAAAACCATTTTAACACATATACAATATAGTCCTCCCTTCCAGTGGCTTCACGTGTTTCTTTATGCCTCCCCATAGCACATACACTTAGTTTTCAGGGACTAGTGCGTTACAAACATCTATGTGTAGGTGTGCATGTGTGAAGTGTGTGTGTGTGTGGGTTTGTGTGTGTGTGCGTGTGTGTGTGTGTGTGTGTGTGCTTGTGTGTGTGTGTGTGTACACACCTATTCGTACTCGCCTACTTGTTGTTGCAGGGGTCGATACATAGCTCCTGGCCCCGCCTCTCCACTGATCGCTACTAGGTCCTCTCTCTCCCTGCTCCATGACCTTTATCATACCTCGTCTTAAAACTATGTATGATTCCTGCCTTCACTATGTCACTTAACATAAGAACATAAGAATGTAGGAACACTGCAGAAGGCCTACTGGCCCATACGAGGCAAGTCCTTATCAAAACGATCTCTACCTAAAGCTACTCAAGAAACAACTCCCGCACCCCCCAACACCAATCAAACCCAGCCCCTCCCACTCATATATTTGTCCAGTCTCTTCTTAAAGCTACCCAAGGTCCTAGCCTCTATCACCCCACTGGGAAGACTGTTCCACGCATCTACAACTCTGTTAGAAAACCAGTACTTACCTATGTCCTTTCTAAATCTAAATTTATCCAACTTAAATCCATTATTCCTGGTTTTACCTGGTTCGACACCCTCAGTACTTTATTAATGTCTCCCTTGTTTATGCCCGTCATCCACTTATACATTTCCCAATGATATCTCCCCTCATTCTACGCCTCTCCAGAGAGTGGAGTTTTAAGGCTTTAAGTCTATCTTCATACGGGGGGTTTCCCTTACACAGTAAATCATTTTAGTCATTCTTCTCTGGTATGTTCTCTAATGAGTCTATGTCCATCCTGTAGTAAGGGGACCAAAACTGAGCAGCATAATCTAAATGAGGCCTCACTAGTGATGTATAGAGCTGTAAAATAACTTTTGGACTTCTGTTACTTATACTTCTTGAGATAAATCCAAGTAATCTGTTGGCCTTGTTGCGCACACTGAGGCACTGCTGTCTTGGCTTTAGATTTCTGCTTACCATGACTCCCAAGTCTTTTTCACATTCTGTATGACCAAGCTCTACTTCACCTAGATTATAGCTTCGAGGGTTATTTTCATTACCAAGGGCAAGTACCTTACACTTATTCACATTAAACTTCATCTGCCATTTCTCAGACCAAGACATTAATTTGTTCAAATCGTCCTGGAGTTCATTGATATCCTCCTCAGAGTGAATTATACTGCCTATCTTTGTATCATCAGCAAACTTACTCATGTCACTAGTAATCCCTTCATCAAGGTCACTTGCCAGACTATTCCATTTCCTGACAACTCTATGACTAAAGAAACACTTCCAAACTTATCTTTGACTCATCTGAGACATAAACTTCCAATTGTGACCCCTTGTTTCTGTCCCATCTCTGGAACATCCTGTCTCTGTCCACCTTGTCTATTCCACGCAGTATGTTGTATGTCGTTATCATGCCTCCCCTAACCCTCCTGTCCTCCAGTGTCATCCGGCCGATTTCCCTCAATCTTCGTAGGACATTCCCCTTAGCTCTGGAACTAGCCTTGTTGCAAACCTTTGGCACGTTCTTAATTTCTTGATGTAATTGACCAGGTGTGGGTTTCAAACTGGTGCTGCATACTCCAGTAAGGGCTTGACGTACACGGTGTACAGAGTCTTCAACGATTCCTTACTGAGGTATCAGGTTTGCCAGGCGACCATATGCTGCAGCAGTTATCTGGTTGATATGAGCCTCAGATGTGCTAGGTATTATACTCACCCCAAGATCCTTTTCCTTTAGTGAGGTTTGCAGGCTTTTGCCACCTAGCCTATATTCTGTCTGCGATCTTCTTTGCCATTCCCCGATATGCATGACAGTTAAATTCGAGGAGCTAGTTGCTGGACAAGGTTTCCAGCCAGTCCAGGTCTCTTTTATAGTCGTGCCTGATCCTCATCAGATTTAATTTTCCTCATTAACTTCACATCATCTGCCAAGAGGGACACTTCTGAGTCTATCCCTTCCGTCATGTCATTCTCATAAACCAAAAGTAGCACTGGTCCTAGGACTGACCCCTCTGGATCCCCGCTTGTCACAGGCCCCCCACTCTGATACCTCGTCACGTACCATGGCTCATTGTTGCCTCCCTGTCAGATATTCTCTGATCCATTGCAGTGCCCTTCCTGTTATATGTGCCTGATCCTCTAGCTTTTGCACTAACCCTCTTGTAGGAACGTGTCGAAGGCCTTGCAGTCCAAGAAAATGCAATCTAACCCACCTCTCTCTCTCTACTCGTGTCCTACTTCCATTACCTTGTGTGTTTGTGTGGTGTGTGTGTGTGTGTGTGTGTGTTTTGGTGTGTGTGTGTGTGTTTGTGAGTTTTTGTGTGTGTGTGTGTGTGGTGTGTGGTGTGGGGGTGTGTGTGTGGTTTTGTGTGTGTGAGTTGCGTGTGTGTACTCACCTATTTGTACTCACCTATATGTGGTTGCAGGGTCGATTCATAGTTCCGGGCCCCGGGCCTCTTCACTGATTGCTACTGGGTCCTCTCTCTCCCTGTCCATGACTTTATCAAACCTCGTCTTAAAACTATGAAAGGTTCCCGTCCTCCACTACGTCACTTTTCTAGGCTGTTGCACGGCCTGACACTCTAGGGACTCAAGAAATACTTCCAAAACATCCCTTTGATTCATCTGAGTCTTCAATTTCCAATTGTGACCTCCTGGTCTGTGTCCCCTCTCTGGAACATCCCGTCTTTGTCACCTTTCTATTCCGTGCAGTATTTTATATGTCGTTATCATGTCTCCCCTGACCCTCCTGTCCTCCAGTGTCGTCAGGGCCAATTTCCCTTAACCTTTCTTCGTGGGACAATCCCCTTAGCTCTGGACTAGTCTTGTTGCAAACCTTTGCACCTTCTCAAATTTTCCCTTGACGTGTTTGACCAGGTTGGATTCCAAACTGGGGGCTGCATTCTCCGTAGGGCTGACGTAGATGGTGCACAGAATCTTCAGCGATTCCTTACGGGAGGTATCGGAAAAGCTATCCTTAGGTTTGCCAGACGCCCCGTGCGCTGCAACAGTTATCTGATTGATGTGCGCCTCAGGAGATGTCTCGGTGTTATACTCACCCTAAGATCTTTTTTCCCTTTAGTGAGGTTTGCAATCTTGGCCACCTAGACTATACTGTGTCTGCGGCCTTCTTTGCCCTTCCCCAGTCTTCATGACTTGGTATTTTGGGAGGGTTAAATTCAGGAGCCAGTTGCTGGACCAGCTTGTAGCCTGTCCAGGTCTCTTGTAGTCCTGCCTGATCCTCGACCGATTTGATTCTCCTCATGAACTTCACATCATCTGCAAACAAAGACACTTCTGTGTCTATCCCTTCCGTTATGTCATTCACATATACCAAAAACAGCACAGGTCCTTGGACTGACCCCTGTGGAACCTCGCTTGTCACTGGAGCCCACTTTGACACCTCGTCACGCACCATGACTCGTTGTTGCCTCCCTGTCAGGTATTCTCTGATCCATTGCAATACCTTTCCTATTATGTGTGCCTGATCCTCTAGCTTTTGCAGTAACCCCTTGTGAGGAACTATGTCGAAGGCCTTCTTGCAGTCCAAGAAAATGCAGTCTATCCACCTCTCTTGTCTTACTTCTGTCATTGTCATAAAACTCCAGTAGGTTTGTGACGCAGGATTTTTCTTCCCTGAAGCCGTGCTGGTTGTCGATTATACACTCGTTTTAATGGATACGTTGAAGATCTTTGTTAGTGGCACACACAACATCTCTGCTCCCTCTCTAAGGACCCACGGAGAGATGTTGTCTGTTTACACCGTCTTTGAGGTGTCTAGTTCACATAGCAGCTTCTTCACCTCCTCATTGGTTATGTGTACCTCATCCAACACTTGTTGGTGTACCTCTCTGTTCTGATTTCCTGAAGACCTACCGATTTTCACTGTAAATACTTCTTTAAATCTCGTGTTGAGCTCCTCGGTCGTTTCTTGTGAACTCATCAACCTTCCCCCAGTCGATTTTCGTGCTTCCTTGACTGTTGTTTTCCTCCTGATGTGGCTATAAAACAGCTTTGGGTCAGACTTGACTTTCGAAGCTATGTCATTTTCATATTGTCGCTGAGCCTCCCTTCTTATCTGTGCATATTCATTTCTGGCCCTTCGGCTAATCTCTTTATTTTCCTGAGTCCTTTGTCTTCTGTACCATTTCCATTCTCTAGTACATCTAGTTTTTGCCTCCCTACACCTTTGGGTGAATCAAGGACTCGTTCTGGTCTTCCCATTATTTGTTTCCCTTTCAAGCAAACCTCTTCTCTGCCTCCTTGAATTTTGTTGTCACACAGTCCATCATTTCTTGTACTGGTTTTCCTGTCAGTTCTCTCTCCCACCGAATGTCTTGCAAGAAGTTCCTCATGCCTGAGTAGTCCCCCCTTTTGTAGTTTTTGTTTTTACCATCCTATTCCTGCTACTCTCTCCGCTTGTAGCTCAACTATGTAGTCAAAGCACAGAACCACATGATCACTAGCTCCTAGGGGTCTTTCATACATGATATCCTCGATGTTTGAACTACTCAAGGTGAATACAAGGTCCAGTCATGCTGGATCATCCTCACCTCTCTCTCTGGTAGTGTCTCTAACATGTTGATGCATGAGGTTTTCCAGTACCACATCCATCATCTTGGCTCTCCATGTTTCGGGATCCTAATGGGGCTCCAGGTTTTCCCAGTCAATCTCCTTGTGATTGAAATCACCCATAACTAGTAACTTTGCTCCCCCATGTGAGCTCTTCTGGCCACCTCGGCTAGTGTGTCGACCATTGCTCTGTTGCTCTCGTCGTATTCTTCTCTTGGCCTCCTGCAGTTCTGTGGCGGGTTGTACATTACTGCAATTATCACCTTATGGTCCTCAGAGTGGATTGTTCCTACTAAGTAGTCCATTTCGCCCATGCCATCCATTCCTTCCATTTTCTCAAAACCCCACTGGTTTTTAATGAGCAGTGCAACTCCTCCTCCCCCTCTCCTCCCTCTGTCTTTCCAGAGGATTTGATATCCAGGTGGAAAGATTGCATCTGTTATCATCCTGGTGTGTGTGTGTGTACTCACCTATTTGTGGCTGCAGGGGTCGAGTCTTAGCTCCTGGCCCCGCCTCTTCACCGGTTGCTACTGGGTCCTCTCTCTCCCCGCGAAGATATAAGGAAGTAGCAACTGAGAGAATCTTGTACTGGATATACCAAAAAAAAAAAACGTTCTTTTGAATTATTAAATAATTAGTCTCTCTCATGTCTTTACATTCACTATATTGACAAAAATATTCGCAAACACAAAAAAAAAAATCTATGGAAAGAAAATAAGAGTCAACCTTTGGACAAAATGGAGTGTTGGTGTTGATGTGACAACCTGGCCAGTACAACTCTGTCTTAATGTCTTCCATACTGCTATTTTATGTATTATTATCTCTTCCCTTATTTTATTTTGTTCTTGTGTGTTACTTGTTTACTGCTGTACTGCTGTGATGTATATTATTGTACTTTTCTTGTGTGTTACAGCATTTTTCTTTTGTTACTGTACTGTACTCTTTTGTTATATAATTATTATGAGGTGCTTTTCTAGCCACTTCTTTTCCATCACTCGTTCAATCACAATTTTGATATATTCATTCATATAACACTGGTCAACAACCAAAATGCTTCTGAGACTAGAGTAGTAATTTACAACTGATTATGAATATCATGGTTAAAATTGGTTTCAGTATACACCTACGTGTCACAACAGGTTGCAACAGGCTTGTGGCAGTGTGTTTCTTACCACACACTGTCTCACTGCCTGTCATTATTGTTCCAGCAGTCATAGAAGGTGGTTTATATTTTGAGGTGAAAGTTAGGTGATTTTTCATAGCTTGCTTGTTATGTGAGTGTGACAGTCGTGCAAGAGGTTCCCACTGGTCACCCCGTCAATCATTGTTATGTGAGTGGGACAGTCGTGCAAGAGGTTCCCACTGGTCACCCCGTCAATCACTGGAACCTGGGATGAAAAATGTTCAACATCCACCTCTCATTGAACCAAACAAAATTTTGCTACCACAACTACACATAAAACTGGAAGGCAACTGTGAAGAATTGGTGGAAAACCTCATCATGGTTTACAAGAACATGGGATGTAACATGTCACTTAAAATCCACTTTTTGAACTCACACGTTTTTCCAACGAAATGTGGAAGATGGTACCAGGGCAAGAGATGATTCTTCAGCAAACTATAAGCTTCAAGCAAAAAGGCAGAGAGTAGGTACGGATTAGAGTTTAGAACATACTGACACATAAAGCTAACAGAATTCTTGGCTTCATATCTAGAAGTATAAATAATAGAAGTCCTCAGGTTGTTCTTCAACTCTATATATCCTTGGTTAGGCCTCATTTAGACTATGCTGCACAGTGCTGGTCACCGTATTACAGAATGGATATAAATGCTCTGGAAAACGTACAAAGGAGGGTGACAAAGATGATCCCATGTATCAGAAATCTTCCCTGTAAGGATAGACTGAGGGCCCTGAATCTGCACTCTCTCGAAAGGCGTAGAATTAGGAGGGAAATGATCGAGGTGTATAAATGGAAAACAGGAATAAATAAAGGGGATGTAAATAGCGTGATGAAAATTTCCAGCCAAGACAGGACTCGCAGCAATGGTTTCAAGTTGGAAAAAATCAGATTCAGGAAGGATATAGGAAAGCACTGGTTTGGAAATAGAGTTGTGGATGAGTGGAACAAACTCCCGAGTACAGTTATTGAGGCTAAAACGTTGTGTAGTTTTAAAAATAGGTTAGATAAATACATGAGTGGGTGTGGGTGGGTGTGAGTTGGACCTGACTAGCTGTGCTGCTGGGTCTGGTACAGTGCTCCATCCTTGAGTGGGGATGACCAGACTGAGTGGGTCATTGGGATAATCCGGGGGGTGGGTCATTGGTCTAATCCGGGGGGGGGGGCATGGACCTGCTCCGCGTGGGTCAGTAGGCCTGTTTCAGTGTTCCTTCTTTCTTATGTTCTTATTGTACGTTATAATAAAATCCACTTTTTGAACTCACACTTAGGCAGAAAGTAGGTACGGATTAGAGTTTAGAACATACTGACACATATTGCACGTTATAATAAAATAATCAAGGTGACATCTGGATTCATGACATGGAAATACCTAAGAATTGACTGATCTCATTTAAGAAGCATACAACTTTTCAAAAATTGTTGACCAGTGTAATTAGCATAGGCGAAGTCATCACCTCACTTGTAGTGAGGTGTTCTCATAGTCAGGTGTGGTCATAGACAGGTGTGGTAGTCAGGTGTGATTCATGTTTCCAGGTCTCCATCCGTGGGCCCCCGGATGTCAACCCTTCCACAGTCGTTTTGGTGCTTTCCCATGTTCCATGTGTCCAGAAGTCCATCTGTGTCTCCGCAGACGAACTCCCAGGTGTGGATCATGGTGAGGTATGGTCATAGTGAGGTGTGGTCGTAGTGAAGTGTGGTTGTTGTGAGATATGGTTGTAGTGATGTGAACTGTGGTCATAGGTGTGGTCATAGTCAGGTGTGGTTCATGTTTCCAGGTCTCCATCCGTGGGCCCCCGGATGTCAACCCTTCCACAGTCGTTTTGGTGCTTTCCCTTGTTCCATGTGTCCAGAAGTCCATCTGTGTCTCCGCAGATGAACCCCCAGTTGTGAATCATAGTGAGGTATGGTCATAGTGAGGTGAGGTCATAGTGAGGTGTGGTCATACATGTGGTCATGGGTGATGGTCATAGTTAAGTGAGGTCATAGTGAGATGTGGTCATAGTTAAGTGAGGTTATGGTGAGATGTGGTCATAGTGAGGTGAGCTGTGGTCATAGTAAGATGAGGTGGCCATAGTGAGGTGTGGTCACGTCAGGTGTAGTTTATGTTTCCAGGTCTCCATCCGTGGGCCTCCGGATGTCAACCCTTCCACACTTCCCACTCCCGGTTGTTTTGGTGCTTTCCCTAGTTCAGTGTGTCCAGAAGTCCATCTGTGTCCCCTCAGTTTAACTCCCTGGTACGGATCATGGTTAGGTGTGGTCATAGTGAGGTGTAGTCGTAGTGAGGTGTGGTTGTTGTGAGATGTGGTTGTAGTGAGGTGAACTGTGGTCATAGGTGTGGTTATAGTCAGGTGTGATCAGGTGTGGTTTATAATATATGTATATATATATATATATATATATATATATATATATATATATATATATATATATATATATATATATATATATATATATATATATATGTATATATATATATATATATATATATATATATATATATATATATATATATATATATATAATATATGTATATGTATATATATATTATCACACTGCCCGATTCCCACCAAGGCAGGGTGGCCCGAAAAAGTAAAACTTTCACCATCATTCACTCCATCACTGTCTTGCCAGAAGGGTGCTTTACACTACAGTTTTTAAACTGCAACATTAACACCCCTCCTTCAGAGTGCAGGCACTGTACTTCCCATCTCCAGGACTCAAGTCCGGCCTGCCGGTTTCCCTGAACCCCTTCGTAAATGTTACTTTGCTCACACTCCAACAGCATGTCAAGTATTAAAAACCATTTGTCTCCATTCACTCCTATCAACATGCTCACGCATGCCTGCTGGAAGTCCAAGCCCCTCGAACACAAAACCTCCTGTACCCCCTCCCTCCAACCTTTCCTAGGCCACCCCTACCCCGCCTTCCTTCCACTACAGACTGATACACTCTTGAAGCCTTTCTGCTTCGCTCCATTCTCTCTACATGTCCGAACCACCTCAACAACCCTTCCTCAGCCCTCTGGACAACAGTTTTGGTAATGCCGCACCTCCTCCTAACTTCCAAACTACGAATTCTCTGCATTATATTCACACCACACATTGCCCTCAGACATGACATCTCCACTGCCTCCAGCCTTCGTCTCGCTGCAACATTCATCACCCATGCTTCACACCCATATAAGAGCGTTGGTAAAACTATACTCTCATACATTCCCATCTTTGCCTCCAAGGACAAAGTTCTTTGTCTCCACAGACTCCTAAGTGCACCACTCACCCTTTTCCCCTCATCAATTCTATGATTTACCTCATCTTTCATAGACCCATCCGCTGACACGTCCACTCCCAAATATCTGAATACATTCACCTCCTCCATACTCTCTCCTTCCAATCTGATATCCAATCTCTCATCACCTAATCTTTTTGTTATCCTCATAACCTTACTCTTTCCTGTATTCTCTTTTAATTTTCTTCTTTTGCATACCCTACCAAATTCATCCACCAATCCCTGCAACTTCTCTTCAGAATCTCCCAAGAGCACAGTGTCATCAGCAAAGAGCAACTGTGACAACTCTCACTTTATGTGTGATTCTTTATCTTTTAACTCCACGCCTCTTGCCAAGACCCTCGCATTTACTTCTCTTACAACCCTATCTATAAATATATTAAACAACCACTGTGACATCACACATCCTTGTCTAAGGCCTACTTTTACTGGGAAATAATTTCCCTCTTTCCTACATACTCTAACTTGAGCCTCACTATCCTCGTAAAAACTCTTCACTGCTTTCAGTAACCTACCTCCTATACTATACACCTGCAACATCTGCCACATTGCCTCCCTATCCACCCTGTCATACGCCTTTTCCAAATCCAAAATGCCACAAAGACCTCTTAGCCTTATCTAAATACTGTTCACTTATATGTTTCACTGTAAACACCTGGTCCACACACCCCCTACCTTTCCTAAAGCCTCCTTCTTCATCTGCTATCCAATTCTCCGTCTTACTCTTAATTCTTTCAATAATAACTCTACCATACACTTTACCAGGTATACTCAACAGACTTATCCCCCTATAATTTTTGCACTCTCTTTTGTCCCCTTTGCCTTTATACAAAGGAACCATGCATGCTCTCTGCCAATCCCTAGGTACCTTACCCTCTTCCATACATTTATTAAATAATTGCACCAACCACTCCAAAACTATATCCCCACCTGCTTTTGACATTTCTATCTTTATCCCCATCAACCCGGCTGCCTTACCCCCCTTTCATTTTACCTACTGCCTCACGAACTTCCCCCACACCCCACAACTGGCTCTTCCTCACTCCTACAAGATGTTATTCCCCCCTTGCCCATACATGAAATCACAGCTTCCCTATCTTCATCAACATTAAACAATTCCTCAAAAAATTCCCTCCATCTTCCCAATACCTCTAACTCTCCATTTAATAACTCTCCTCTCCTATTTTTAACTGACAAATTCATTTGTTCTCTAGGCTTCCTTAACTTGTTAATCTCACTTCAAAACTTTTTCTTATTTTCAAAAAAAATGTTGAAAACATCTCAGCCACTCCCCTCATTTGCTCTCTTTTTACATTGCTCACCACTCTCTTAACCTCTCTTTTTTTCTCCATATACTCTTCCCTCCTTGCATCACTTCTACTTTGTAAAAACTTCTCACATGCTAACTTTTTCTCCTGTAACCACAAACTTCTGCTGAACACTCCAACACTACATTTTTAAACCTACCCCATACCTCTTTGACCCCATTGCCTATGCTCTCATTAGCCCATCTATCCTAGAATAGCTGTTTATATCTTACCCTAACTGCCTCCTCTTTTAGTTCATAAACCTTTACCTCTCTCTTCCCTGATGCTTCTTTTCTCCTTGTATCCCATCTTCCTTTTACTCTCAGTGTAGCTACAACTAAAAAGTGATCTGAGATATCTGTGGCCCCTCTATAAACATGTACATCCTGAAGTCTACTCAACAGTCTTTTATCTACCAATAATCCAACAAAAATACTTCATTTTTCGCCCTACATCATATCTTGTATACTTATTTATCCTCTTTTTCTTAAAATATGTATTACCTATAACTAAACCCCTTTCTATACAAAATTCAATCAAACGGCTCCCATTATCATTTACACCTGGCCCCCCCCAAACTTACCTACCACCAAACCCTCTCTAAAAGTTTCTCCTACTTTAGCAATTCAGGTCCCCTACCACAATTACTCTCTCACTTGTTCAAGGCTCCTATACATTCACTTAACATCTCCCAAAAACTCTCTCTCTCCTCTACATTCCTCTCTTCTCCAGGGGCATACACGCTTATATGAAACCCCCTTTTTCGCATCCAACCTTTATTTTAATCCACATAATTCTTGAATTTACAATTTCATATTCTCTTTTCTCATTCCATAACTGATCCTTCAAAACTACTGCTACCCCTTCCTTTGCTCTAACTCTCTCAGATACTCCAGATTTAATCCCATTTATTCCCCCCACTGAAACTCCCCTACCCCCTTCAGCTTTGTTTCGCTTAGGGCCAGGACATCCAACTTCTTTTCATTCATAACATCAGCAATCATCTGTTTCTTGTCATCCGCACTACATCCACGCACATTCAAGCATCTCAGTTTTATAAAGTTTTTCTTCTTCTATTTTTTAGTACATGTCTACAGGAGAAGGGGTTATTAGCACATTGCTCCCGGCATTTTAGTCGCCTCATACGACACGCATGGCCTACGGAGGAAAGATTTTTTCCACTTCCCCATGGACAATAGAAGAAATAAAGAAGAACAAGAGCTATTTAGAAAAAGGAGAAAAACCTAGATGTATGTATATATATATATATATATATATATATAATATATAATAATATATATATATATATTATATATATATATATATATATATATATATATGCATGTGCGTGTCTGTGAAGTGTGACCAAAGTGTAAGTAGGAGTAGCAAGATATCCCTGTTATCTAGCGTGTTTATGAGACAGAGAAAGAAACCAGCAATCCTACAATCATGCAAAACAGTTACAGGTTTCTGTTTCACAGTCATCTGGCAGGATGGTAGTACTTCCCTGGGTGGTTGCTGTCTACCAACCTACTACCACAGGATGGTAGTACTTCCCTGGGTGGTTGCTGTCTACCAACCTACTACCACAGGACGGTAGTACCACCCTCTGTGGTTGTTGTCTACCAACCTACTACCACAGGACGGTAGTACTTCCCTGGGTGGTTGCTGTCTACCAACCTACTACCACAGGACGGTAGTACTTCCCTGGGTGGTTGCTGTCTACCACCCTACTACCACAGGACGGTAGTACTTCCCTGGGTGGTTGCTGTCTACCAACCTACTACCACAGGACGGTAGTACTTCCCTGGGTGGTTGCTGTCTACCAACCTACTACCACAGGACGGTAGTACTTCCCTGGGTGGTTGCTGTCTACCAACCTACTACCACAGGACGGTAGTACTTCCCTGGGTGGTTGCTGTATACCAACCTATTACCACAGGACGGTAGTACTTCCCTGGGTGGTTGCTGTCTACCAACCTACTACCACAGGACGGTATTACCACCCTGGGTGGTTGCTGTCTACCAACCTACTACCACAGGACGGTTGTACTTCCCTGGGTGGTTGCTGTCTACCAACCTACTACCACAGGACGGTAGTACTTCCCTGGGTGGTTGCTGTCTACCAACCTACTACCACAGGACGGTAGTACTTCCCTGGGTGGTTGCTGTCTACCAACCTACTACCACAGGACGGTAGTACCACCTTGGGTGGTTGCTGTCTACCAACCTACTACCACAGGACGGCAGTACCACCCTGGGTGGTTGCTGTCTACCAACCTACTACCACAAGACGATAGTACTTCCCTGGGTGGTTGCTGTCTACCAACCTACTACCACAGGACGGTAGTACTTCCCTGGGTGGTTGCTGTCTACCAACCTACTACCACAGGACGGTAGTACTTCCCTGGGTGGTTGCTGTCTACCAACCTACTACCACAGGACGGTAGTACTTCCCTGGGTGGTTGCTGTCTACCAACCTACTACCACAGGACGGTAGTACCACCCTGGGTGGTTGCTGTCTACCAACCTACTACCACAGGACGGTAGTACTTCCCTGGGTGGTTGCTGTCTACCAACCTACTACCACAGGACGGTAGTACCTCCCTGGGTGGTTGCTGTCTACCAACCTACTACCACAGGACGGTATTACTTCCCTGGGTGGTTGCTGTCTACCAACCTACTACCACAGGACGGTAGTAGCACCCTGGGTGGTTGCTGTCTACCAACCTACTACCACAGGACGGTAGTACTTCCCTGGGTGTTTGCTGTCTACCAACCTACTACCACAGGACGGTAGTACCACCCTGGGTGGTTGCTGTCTACCAACCTACTACCACAGGACGGTAGTACTTCCCTGGGTGGTTGCTGTCTACCAACCTACTACCACAGGACGGTAGTACCACCCTGGGTGGTTGCTGTCTACCAACCTACTACCACAGGACGGTAGTACTTCCCTGGGTGGTTGCTGTCTACCAACCTACTAACACAGGACGGTAGTACCACCCTGGGTGGTTGCTGTCTACCAACCTACTACCACAGGACGGTAGTACCTCCCTGGGTGGTTGCTGTCTACCAACCTACTACCACAGGACGATAGTACCTCCCTGGGTGGTTGCTGTCTACCAACCTACTACCACAGGACGGTAGTACCTCCCTGGGTGGTTGTTGTCTACCAACCTACTACCACAGGACGGTAGTATCACCCTGGGTGGTTGTTGTCTACCAACCTACTACCACAGGACGGTAGTACCTCCCTGGGTGGTTGCTGTCTTCCAACCTACTACCACAGGACGGTAGTACCACCCTGGGTGGTTGCTGTCTACCAACCTACTACCACAGGACGGTAGTACCACCCTGGGTGGTTGCTGTCTACCAACCTACTACCACAGGACGATAGTACTTCCCTGGGTGGTTGCTGTCTACCAACCTACTACCACAGGACGGTAGTACCACCCTGGGTGGTTGCTGTCTACCAACCTACTACCACAGGACGATAGTACTTCCCTGGGTGGTTGCTGTCTACCAACCTACTACCACAGGACGATAGTACTTCCCTGGGTGGTTGCTGTCTACCAACCTACTACCAAAGACTGTAGTACCTCCCGAGCATTTTCTGCTACCAACCTACACCACAGACTGTAGTCCTCCCGACATTGCTGCTACCACCAACTACCACGGACGGTTTAAACCTCCCTGAGCATTCTGTCTCCCAACCCTACTACCACAGCGGTAATTCCCTGAGCAGTTGCTGTCTACCAACCTACCCCACAGGACGGTAGTACCTCCCGACAGTTGCTGTCTACCAACCTACTCCCACAGAGGGTGTCTTCCCTGGCGTTGCGTCTACCAACTACCCCCAAGCCGGTAGTACCTCCCTAAAGGTTGCTGCTACCAACCACCCCCACGGACGGAGTACCTCCCAGCATTTGCTTCTACCAATCACTATCTACTTTGTATGTTACTTTTTTAAATTTTTTAATCTTTAAAATTGTACTGTTTTCTGTGTTATTGTACGTTTTAAATATTACATTTTTTTTTTGTGTGTAATTATGATGGTTTTTTTTGTTTTTAACTTTTTGTGTTTTATTGTACTTTTTTTTTGCACTACCTTTTTAAAATTCTCAAATTTACTTTTTTATGTGTTTCTCAATGATTTTGTGTCCCCATTTTTTTTTTTGTTAAAAATACTTATATTTACTTTTTTTTGGGTTTTAAATACACTGTTTTATATGTCACTGTAAAACATTCTGACTTGATTTTTAACAATCCATACCACGGCGGATTTGAGACTCCTGACCGCAGTTAAAATCCCGCCCTGGTTTTTTTTTGAAATCGTCCCATTAAGATTCGTGAGTCTGGTTTTATTCATTTTAACGTTACAAACAAATCGCTACCTAAAGTCTTTTCCCCAATAGAGTGTTGAAAAAACTTTTTTCCAACAGAAACCTACCGGGTCTTTTTTAAAATCTTCTGGTAACCCTTCCAGTAGAAAACCATAATAGCTCCGTCTTAAAATTTTATTCCTCCAACAGAATTAAAAAAGAATTCGTCAATAATTTTTCTATCGGGTATTTACCAGACAGGTTCATAGATTATTATAACTCGGGTTACAACAATTTTATACACATCACAACAAAACGTTGGTGGGAAAAAACACATAACAGCAAAAGGGGGAACTTTCACCTGTGAAAAAAAACTCCTTCTTTAAATAGTTCCCTTCTACAGTTTTGTCTTTTCATTATTTTTCCACTATAGTCTTTAATCTCTGCAACTAGTGCACCACAACATTCAGGTGTCATTATCTCTGAAACATAGTGCCCACAACATTCATGTGTAAAATTTTCCTGCAACATGTGCACCACAACTTTCAGTGTGTCTTTTAAAACTCTGCAACTATGCACCAAACTTCGTGTGTAATATATGTTAACATTGATACATCACAGTACAAACAACAAAGGGGACATTAACACCGTCGACTGGGCCAAGGTTTTTGGGCACACACAGCCCATTTGCCGGGGTTGGGGCAAACAACAGCGACGGCCGGGTTGGGGCAGCCCCCCACGAAAATTCTTATTTATCGTAATCGAATCACCAGGGTATATTTTTTATTTTCATCACCGGATTTTTTTTTTATCCATCATTTGGTGAATGTTTCTTATGTCTTTTTAAAAGGGGTGAAAAAGATATGAAAAACTGAAAAATTTATTTAATAATTAATTCAATTAAACTAATGTTTTTTAAAGTAATTTTAAAGAAATCCTTTTTTAAAACTCCAAGTCTCTAATTTAACCCTTTTCTTCAAAATTTTTATACCCTTTTTTCCAAAAAATATTTCATCAAAAATTGTAACCCCCATTCCATTTTTTAAAGAAATTTAAATAAC
This sequence comes from Cherax quadricarinatus, assembly GCF_026875155.1. Classification (NCBI taxonomy): domain Eukaryota; kingdom Metazoa; phylum Arthropoda; class Malacostraca; order Decapoda; family Parastacidae; genus Cherax; species Cherax quadricarinatus. Next base: position 56,376 of record NW_026477897.1, read on the forward strand.
AATCAGAATTTTTTTAATTTTCTTACACTATTCATAAAAATTCTTTAAAATTAAACATGGCGGGGGAGATTTTAGTATGCTTTGGAACTTTTACCATGTATATAAAGTGACATATGGTGTTTTTGAGTGTTGTATGTGTACACTTTAAAAATATTATGTGTACGTATATGGTTTGTATGATGTTTAGGTAATAAAAGTGAAAAGAAACATCAGAAAAAACTATATGAACTACAAAAATTCCAAAAAAGAAGAGCACAGTTCCGTTACAGCTGTCAGACTAGCTGACTCTGCGTCACCTGGCTACCTGCGTCCCTGGCTGCTGCTGTCAGCCGGGCTTGACTCGCTTCAACTAGCGCCTGCTGTCATGGCTGCTCTGCTGTCAACGTTAGTCATCAAATAAAAAATGATAAATAGAAAATAAAATTTGGGAAATTAAGAATGTTTTTAAGTTTGAATTTGTAGCATTTGAAAAAATCCGGGAAATTTAATTTTTTGGGGTTTCATTGTTTATAAAAGAAAAGGGAAAACTTAAGAAGTAAAAATTAAAGGAATAAACGTTGCCAAAAAGGTGTCAAAATAAAGGATGAAAGAGGAAAAGACAAATTCGTACCAAAAAGAGTGTGAATTCAAAAGGGGAAATTAATTATCATCATGAGTAAACAATGAAATCCCCAATGAAAAACCTTATAAAAAGGGGAACCCCAAATTTTAGTGATTTATATTTTAAAAAAATATACAGAGTTTAAAAATGTATTTAATCTTAGCAAATTTTTGAGACAATGGGGGTTTTTGAATTAAGATAAAACAAAAAAACGGAAAACTTACAACAAAAAACTTGGTTTTTAGATAATTTTGTGATGTCACCTGGGTCTTAAGACTGTGATGTCCCCTGGGTTTTTAAAGACGTGTGATTACCTTGGTTTTTAAAGACGTGTGAGTCACCTTTGGTCTTAAAGACTGTGATTTCACCGGGGTTTTAAAAGACTGTATGTCACCGGGGGTCTTAAAGCGGTGATGTCACCTTTGGTTTTAAAAGAGTTGATTCACCTGTGGTCTTAAAGACGTGGATGTCATTGTATTTTTTGCCAAAAGACAGAAAATTTCGGAGTAAGCCTATTGACCGGTGTTATTTCTAAACAGGGTTTTATTAACACATGTAAAACTCTGTAAACACCCCCACACATATATAGTGTGCGCGCATGTATTAAAATTACCGCCTTCAAATCATTTACGAAACACCAAAATAGCATTTTATAAATTTTTTATTGTTTTCAAGGGAAATTTGAGATTGAATTTGATACTTTTTCAACATAATAACATGTACACAAAAATTCTAACCCCCAAAGAACAGGGTACATATGACACCAATGTAAAATACACGTGATATTACATTTTTTATACATAATAACATGTTACCACCCACACAGTCCTCCACTAGGTCTCAAACGTGTTCAATTTTTTATATTTACATATTCACTAGAATTCGCTCAAAAACCCACATTAAACTGCAAAAAAGTTAAAAAAAACTTTTCTCATATAAATTCTAGTGTAACATAAGAATTTCCAAATTGTAATTAATAGACCCCGGGGTGGCCGGCGTGTCGAGCTTTTCGCCATTTCCAAACCCAGTTCCAGCTGTCTTGGTGGATGTAATTACTGGACCAGTTTACTGTTGTCCCTCCAGTATTCCACCTACCTGGACAGTCTACCGAGCCCACTAACAAGACCAATTTTCCTTTCGCAAGGTCATGAGGGGGGAAACCGTGACTCGGGGAAAAGGGGGGAAAGGGGAGTCCCTCGTGACCAAGGGATTCCTTAACCGACCCGGGGGAAGGCACCGCCGACCTAGTGTAGGGAAGGGAAACATCCGGGAGCGAACGGAGGGATTCCTGGATCATACGGGGAAGGTTTTTATTGGGCTGACCTTTTTTATGGGGAAGGGGGGACCCCCGGGGATGAACGATGGTTTCCGGGAAACAAAAACCCGGGAAAGGGGCATGAATCCACAGTTGGGGCGACCTTGGGTAAGTGGTGAGGAAGACATCCGGGGTAGACGGACCCGATTCCTGGATACTGACCTGGTAAAGCAAGAATACCGCCTTTGGGAAGGGGAAAAGGGGATTTCCACCTGAGGACACCAGGGACTCCGGAGACACGTTTCCGGGAAGGGGCACTGACAAAACTCGCTGACCTTAGGAAATGGGAAGGAAGACACCCGGGGAGGGCGAGGGATTCCGGGATACAAAAATTGGGGGGAAGGGTTGTTGTTGAGGCTAACCGGGGAAAGTGGGAAGGGAACATCGGGGCGAGCGGAGGGACCCCCTGAACATGAACCTGGGAAAGCAGGAAACGTGCATTGAGGCTCCCTTTGGGGGGAATGGGGGGGAAGACACCCGGGGGTAGACGGATCGATTCCTGGATACATAAACCGGGTAAAGCAAGAATACCGCTGACTTTGGGAAGTGGGAAGGATTTCCCCCTGAGGTGACACCAATGGACTCCTGGGACATGATCCGGGGGGCCTGACCAACTCGCTGACCTTAGGTAAGGGGGAAAGGGGAAGACCCCGGGGGCGGCGGAGGATTCCGGTACATAAATTTGGGGAAAGGGGTTGTTTTTGACAACCTTGGTAAGTGGGGAAGGGAGACATCCGGACAAACGTGGTTCCTGGAACATAATTTGGGGAAACATGAATACTCTGGGCGATTTGGGGGAAAGGGGGGAAGGGGACCTCGGGTAGACGGAGGGTTTCCTGATACAGAACCTGGGTAGGCAGAATACGGGTTGGGGAGGCTACCTGGGAAAGGGGAAAAAGGGGGAAACATCCGGCGGCGCGGATGAATTCCCGGGGATACATAACCCTAGGGAAGGGCTGAGGCTGAAGGGCAAGAGAGGAGGCGAGGCGACCTTGGGGAATGAGGAAGGGTAACACCGGGGGGCCCCGGAGGGATTCCTGGACACATGAACCGGGGGAAGGGCGGGGGGGGGGGGACCAAAAGACGAACCACGGGCCCCACGTGGCAAGGTCTGGTAACTCGAGATAATCTGAGGCTGACATTTTGGTCGCAAATTTTAAGGATTAAAAAGCGTCTACCGGGGGTGGTATTTTTTCCCAATCCACCCTCTAAAAGGAGCCAGGGTAGGTTCTTATTTTGTTCCCTTTCCCCGGGATTTAAAACTTAATAAAAAAAACATTAAAAAATTTTGTTTTTATTTTTGATTAACAAACAGAGATAACATTGCAACAATAAAATGCAGTAATATATGTTTGAATTTTTTAGCGATGTGAAGATGACAGGCCCTGGGTACACAGTCGGTACCAAAAATTTAACGTAGGTCATCTTTAAAGCCCGGCCGGGAAAAACCGTGGGTGTGCTGGAGGAGACCCAACATTTTGGGTGTCTTCTAAAAAACGTTCGCCTACACTAGCTTCTTCATTTTAAAAAGGAGCGAAAGGGGCATAAAATTAAGGCGATGTAATTAAAAATCATCGTAAATCCCAAAAAGGGACCCCGTGATCCCGAAAGGTTCCCCGTGATCCCAGAAGGTATCCCCGTATCCCAAAAAGGGGTACCCCGTACTGAAAAACCTTTTTTGTTCTCTCGCGGTACTTTTTTTCTTGCACTGTACGCATTCTGTACTGCCCCTACCGTTCTTTTTTTTTAAATTTTCGTACGGGTCGTCTCTGTTACGTACTCTTTTTTCTGTGTTACTGTACTGGTCTTTGTTTTTACTGTACTGGTCTTCTCTGTTCTGACCTTCTTCTGTGTTCGTACGGGTTTTCTCTGTTACTGTACTGGTCTTCCTTTTACTGTCGGTCTTCCTGTTCTGTACCATTTTTCTGTGTTACTGTACTGGTCTCCTTTTTACTGTACTGGTCTTCTCGTTACGAACATATTTGTTGTTCTTTGTCTGTACTGGTCTTCTGTCTCCCCTGTCGGGGGAACCCCCTTCCAAATAACAAAAGAAAGGAAAAAAAACAAATAAAAATTTGAGGTAAAATTTTTTTTTTCAAAGGATTTTAATTTAAAAAAAAATAAAAAAAATTTGGGCCCGTGTTTTTCCAGTGGATTTTGGGACATGAGAATTTTTTGCCCAGGATGGCTTCTGATGATTTTTTAGAAAAATGGTTTTTGGTTACCGGGGTGGGGGTTTTCTTTCCCATTTCTAAAAAACCTCCTCTTGTTTTTCACCAAATTCAGTTTTTAGGGGTGGAGTCGTAATTCCCACACATCCTGTAGACGGGGATCTTGCCCAAATTTAACTAGCGCTACCCTTTTTGCCAGGCAAAGCAACAAAAAAAAAACCTGGTAAAAGTTTAAATAATATGAAAATAAGAAAGACAAGGCTTGGTATTCACTTAAATGTCATGACTTGTAACCAAAAATTTAATCAATAACGAAATACCCCTGGTAGATCACCTAATTTGATCAAAAAGAGTGGGGTTTAGTTATTTTTTCAAAATTTAAAACCCACACCAGGAAAGGGTTTTAAATACTACCAGGAAAAGAAAAAAAGCAACCAGACCTAGGAACTGAAAAAACCCCTCTGCCCACTAAGGGAAGAGGGCGTTAACACGTAGGGGTTTCCCGGGGTCTGAAAAACCAACCTCCCTTTTTTTTAATTTTTTTTTTCCTCAAAAATCACCTTTCCTAAATTTTAGGGGGAAACAGTATTTTTAATTACAGGGGGAAAAGAACTATTACAACCTGGGTTCACCAACTGAGAGTGGTTTTCCGAGCATAATTATATAATGAACAATTTTAAACTTATAAGACGGATAGTCCATCTAAGATCGGCTCTTAACCTCTCAATTTTCCAGGACATCATGGTTTGCGATCTTTCAACACAAGGTTTTCCTAAATAGTATTGAACCCACTTACACCCCTACCAATGCAAACGTTTCCTCCCACAGGGGAGGTTTTCTTCCCCGAGAAGCTTCTTACGGGTGAAATATAGGGAATGAATCTCATCATAATACGTAGGGGGAACAGCCCCGATCCGAAGGAAAGGGCTCCGTGGAGAAAAAAGACTTTATTAAATAACGTAATTTTGAACAGGGATTGGGAAAGTATTCTTTACTTTGTTCGAATTTTTCAACGCCCTTCAAAAAAACAAATTTCCCTTAAAAAATTTTTTTAAATGTCTTGAGAATGGAAGTCAGCCCTTTTTAAATTATTAAAAAAATTTCCTTTTAAAATTTACGACCCAAGGAAACTTCTTACAATTTTTTTTGTATTAGGAGGGCTTAATTAAACTCTTTCGTCTTTTTAGGAAAGGTGATAAAATTTTGTCAAAAAATAAACCCAGGATTTTACTTTTAAATAGTCAGAAAAACACATCGTGGGTTTATTGTAAGGCAATACTCTTAGTCTTTTTAAAACCATGACAGTTAGCAAGATGACCTCCCAACAGAAACATATTAAAAAATTATCGAAAAAAACGAAACATTCTTGAGGTCAGAAAAGAACATTCTCAAACCGGGTTCGTGGGCCCGCGATAAAACCCAAACCTAAAGGCCCTGTGCGATTTTGCATTGTCCTTTTTGAGTAGGGAAGCCCTTTTGAGTCTGGGTGTAAAGACACTTTATGGACCTTTTGAGATGTCTAATTCAGAGAAAAAAATTACATCTGGAATTTTTACAAATCAGACGTTACTGACGGGGCAACGCCCTTTTGGATAACATTTTTTCAAAGAAAACTTAGCCTCGGTAAAATTGTCTGATTTTTTAAACCCTGTCAACTGCGAACAGAAACTATTTAGAAGGGTTTAAAGATATTTAACTTTAAAAGTTGCAACTTTGTTATCAAATGTTTTCCGAAGTAACCGCAACGATAATTTTCCGTCTTACTGGGTTTTGGCTGACAATTTTAACTTGTTACAACGGAGTGGTAATCCGGGGCTCTGTGAAATATTCAGAAAAGGATTTACAGGATTTCTTGAGGCTCTTTTTTATAAAATTCACTCTTGATGTGATGTTTGAGTTTTAGTTGGAAATCAACATTAAGTTATCAATTTTCCTTCGTTCGGGGAGACTAGTGATCTAAAATAAAAACTTTACATTTCCCAAATCAAGACTGTTAACAAAATATCTTCATCGAAAAAGTTTTTTAAACGAAGAATAACCTTCCTACGGTGGGAAAGTTCCAAAAAAATTACATGTTTCATTCGTTCTTTTTCCCCTTTAATCCAAGAATAAACTACCCTTTTTACAGAAAATTACTAATTTATTTTGCCCCCAGGAAAATTAACAATTTTTTGGATTTACGGTAAAAACTAAAAATTCACCGCCAAATTAAATTTTTCGTTTGGACTTTTTTCAATAAGGTCTTGTATGTTTCCATGGAAATATTTGTTCTTGACAAATAAATCAGGGTTTCTTTCCAAACTTTCCTCAATTTTAAAAAAAAAAAACTGAGAGTGCTTTGAACTTCAGGTTTAATATCTTTGGGCCCTTTCATTCAAGAAAAGGGGGTTTACGAGCTTTTCCCCCTAACAATTCGAAAGAGGAATTCCAATGAACACTTTGGAAAATACACATTACAAAGAGCACAGGGGAATAATTTACCGTCGTTGGCTTAAGGAAACAAAGTTTTTTTTAAAAATTGCTTTAGGGTAGCTATTGTCATTCCACTCTTCCTTACAAATTTTTATTAAAGGGGGTTAAAAATCCAAATTATAAAACTTGTCCATTTAAAACGGTTAAAAGGTTCCTTGATAGAAAATTTTCCCCGGTATACCTCCCTGAAAAAAAATCATTTTCCGCAACTGTACTGCGTACCGCTTCTGGGGAAACTAACGAATCCAGTTATAGTCAAGATTTTTTATGACCCCTGATAACCAAAATTACACCACTCTATCCACCAACCCTGCAAATGGGGCTGAGAAATCGGCATTTTACCTAGAACTCTCAAGTTCCATTTGTGAGGAAAACAACAAATTTTTAATTTTTTTAAAATTTTAAAACCGTGAAGAAACTAAGTTTGGGAAAAGCACTAGAATAACAATACAGGAAAATCCGTACTCTAAGAATTTTGGGGAAAAATTCATTCCATTAAGAGTATCCACTAAAACTGCGTTAAAATTAGCTTCATTTAAACACTTCCCGAATTCTCCGCTTTCCCTTGGGAAATTTTTGCGTTTATGTCCAAAATTTATTACAGATAAAAATATCTCGTGAAATCCGTGGAATTCTTAGGCACAAAGGTTTGGGCGCCTCATTTTTCTGAGGGACAACAGATTTATACTGCTCGGGCCTTGGGATTTTAAAACTCACACAACCCCATAAACGGTCCTTGGGGGTTTTTTAGCTCACACACCATAACGGGCCTTGGGGGATTATTATGCCCACAACCCAAAACGGCCTTGGGGGAGTTATTATGCCACCACACACATTCGGGCCTTGGGGAGTTATTTTGCCACACACCATATATACGGGCCCTGGGGATTTTACTCAAACACACAAATTACGGTCCTTGGGGTTTTTTATGCTCACACACACAATATACGGCCTTTGGGGGAGTTTTTTTATCTCACACCACACATTTAACGGTCCCGGGGAAATTTTTATGCTCACACACCAAAAAGTCCCCGGTTTGTTATTATGCTCACAAAACACAATAAACTCCTTGGGGTTTTATCCACACACACCATATACGGGGCCCTTGGGGGAGTTATTATGCTCACCCACACATACGGCCCTGGGGGATTATTAGCTCACACACACCATATACGGGCCGGGTTTTATTATGCTCACCACCACAATACGGTTCCTGGGAGTTATTTTGCTCACACAACCTTTACGGCCGGGGGATTATTACCCACACACACAAAAACGGGCCTTTGGGGGAGTTATTTTCCACACACCATAACGGTCCTTGGGGGAATTATTATCTCACACACACACATAAACGTCCTTGGGGGAGTTTATTTTCCACCCAAACACACATAACGGCCTTGGGTAGTTTTTTTTTCACACACCACATTACGGCCTTGGGGGAGTTATTAGCCCACAACACACAAATACGTCCTTGGGGGAGTTTTTTATCTCACACACACACATATACGGTTCCTTGGGGTAGTTTTTTTATCTCCCCACACACACATAACCCTTGGGTGTTATTATGCTCACACACACTAAACCGGGCCTTGGTATTTTTTATGCTCCACACACACATATACGGCCTTGGGGTATTATTATGCCACACACAACCCCTAACGGTCCTTGGGGTATTATTATCCACACACCATATACGGTCCTTGGGGTTTATTTTCTCACCACACAAAACGGCCTTGGGTATTTTTTATGCTCCACACACATAACGTCCTTGGGGGTTTTATGGGGCCCCCACAAAACGGGCCTTGGGGGAGTTATTAGCCACACACACCAAAAAACCCTTGGGTAGTTATTATGCTCACACACACATAAACGGTCCTTGGGGGAGTTATTTGCTCACACACCACAAATATTTTGGGACTTGTGTACCCCCCAAATTGGGAAAAATTTTTTTCTTTTTTAAAATATTTGTAAATGAAAGATTTCAACGAAAGGACTTGAAAACCCTTTCCACCCAAGTTGGGGGGTGCTAACACCAACCCATGTGTGGGGGGGTGCTAACACCTACCCATGGTGTGGGGGGGGCAACACCATACCCATGGTGTGGGTGGTATAACACCAACCCATTGGGGTGACGAACACCATACCCTTGGTGGTGTTTAAAACCCCAACCCAGGGGGTAGTGGAAAACACCATACCCAGGGGTGGGTGGTATAACACCCTACCCATGGGGTGGGGGTAGTAACACCCAAAACCCAGGGGGTGGGGGTAGACACCATACCCCGGTTTTGGGGTAGTAACACCATACCCAGGTGGGGGTGGTTGCAACACCGTTCCCATGGTGTGGTGGGAAACACCATACCCAAGGTGTCGGGTTGTAGTAACACTAACCCGGGGGCTTTGGTAGAACACCCAAACCCCTTGTCTGGGATAGTAACAAATACCCCCTTGTCTGGTTTGGGAGTAACACCTACCCATGGTATGGGGTAGTACACCATACCATGGTTGGGTTTAGTAACACCCTAACGACAAATAAAATACTGACAGGGAATTAACAGGGGGACGAACAAATGACCAAATGGGACACAGCAACAAGGGGACCAGTTGAAAGCTGAAGACACAATGAATACAGAGAATTGGAACATTTTCTTTATCACGAGTATAAGGAAGTGGAAAAGTTGGGAGGGATTTATGGAGGCGGATCCATACCACTTTTAAACAGAGGATATAAAGTCATGTTTTGTTGATGACCTTTTCGACCAGTGAAGAGGCGGGGCCAGGACAGAAAACGCCCCTCAACCACAACAGGGGATACACACACACACCCCACCACACACACCACACACACACACGCGCGCGCGCGCGCAAAACAAAAATGATAAAAGCTTTAATTGCAGTAAGCAAAGCAAGTTTTAATTTTTTTGTGAGACATTCGAATTCATTAATTTTCTATCATTCCAGTACATGAAACGCAAAGTTTTACAATCTTATCGGGGAAGATTACATTTCGGGTTTTTGGGCTACACGGGGGTGGTATTAACGCCAAGATACCTGTAACCCACCGAGCCGGGGAAATATGACATCCAAATCTGCTTATTAGTTGGATCCCATAACATTGGCTTCTTCTTTAAAAATGAGACAAAAACTGACTGGTTCATCTCCCCCAGTCTTAAGTCAGTAAAGATCATTTTTAAATTTTTTTTCGTATTATTTTTCTCAAAATGCTAAATGACAACCTTTTCGAAGGATATAACTTGGCCCGTTTTTCATTCCATCATTTTTCGAAAACCAAGTGAGTGGGAAAACTCAAATAATAAATTTAAAATTTTATTAAAAATACTTCTAAGGAAATTTTCAGAACTTTTAAAAACGACACTAAGCAGGGGCCCTTTTAGCAATCCTCCAAAAAGTTACAAAAATCCCTAATACTGTCTAAGTTCAGCACAGGAAAAACCCGACGGGGACAATACACAGAAACCATACAAAATAAGTCAAAGCTATAGCGGACCTGAGATGTTCAGATGCTAAGCGACCACAACCCCAGACAACGTCGAAAATCACTAATCTACAATTTTTTGGAACAAGTTTTTACAGAACTAACAAATAATAACAACAATCCCCAACCACCCAAGCGAGTCTAGAGCAACTGAAAACTTCACACGGTGAGGCACCCCCCTCGATCACTATAGCCCCTGGACAGCACAGCTCAAAGCCGGGATATAAGGAGCGACAAGCGTAAATTACAGTAGTTTGAAATCAAACTTAACGAGCACATATATGTAATCCAACAAAATAAGTCAAATAAATAAAATCAAAAATAAAAAAGCAACATTTCGATTTAGCTATTATGGCAAATATAAGCAAAAAAAAATTTTATGAGAAATAATAACATTAAATTTTATACACAATAAACATTGTAAACCCATTCAGGGGGTTTCAACAGTGGCCCTCTGGGAAGACAGTGAGGGGGTGATTTATAAAAATTTTTTCTCTCTCGGGCCACCCCGCCTGGGGTCACCTGCCTTGGGGGAAACGGACGATGTTTAAAAAAAATAAAAACAATAAAATAATTATAATAAAAAAATCTCACAACACCAGTACAGATACATTATTACAGATCAATGCTTGTTTTACCGACCACCCTGAACAAGTGAAACAATAATCAACTACTGGGTGAACAAGTGATAATTTACTACTAGGTGGGCAAGGATAACAATAACTACTTAACATTTGTGACAGGATAAAAATAACTATTAACACTAGGGGAACAAGTGTAATAACATCACTACTAGGCAACTGTGTTTTTAAATACCCCATACTAGGTGAACAAGTGATAAAAAATCTCACTACTAGCTAAAAAAGTGATAATAACTACTCCACTAGTTAACAACAGCAACAAGTGCGAAACTTTCCGGATTGCCGGGGAAAAACGGCAATTAAAACCACCACTACACCTCAGAGTTATTTTGAGTTTTCCAGATCTTGCACTGGGGGTCAGTGGGTTTATATTAAGGTCCACTTTCTGTGTTTTTGATGGTTTCTCCAGGTTCATGTGTCCCCTCAGATATTTTCCCTTCCTCACTTTCTATCCCACTCATTTCTTCATCTAAGTCTTCCCCCGGTTTTGTGTCCAGAGTCCACTTGTCCCCTCAATTTTCTCCCTTTCCCCACTTACCTCCTACACTTCCTATCCTAAACTTCCATCCAAACTCCTATCCTAAAATTTTCCCATCCTAAACTTCCTATCCACACTTCCACCACCTTCCCATTTCCCACACAAAAACTTCCCCGGTTCATATTCCGGGGTCCATCTGTGTCCCATCTATTCCCCCCCTTTCCCCACTTCCCTCCTAAACTCCTTCCTAAACTTCCTTCCTACCTTCCCATCACCAAGTTTCCCCCCAGGTCTTGTCCCCGGGGTCCATCGTTCCCCTCATATTCTCCCTTTTTCCTTACCATCCTACATTCCTACCTAAAATTCCTATCCTAAACTTTTCCCATTCTAAACTTCCATCCTACACTTCCCATCCACACAAACTTCCCCAGGGGTTCATATGTCCGGATCCATCTTGTCCCATCAGAATTTTCCCTTCTGCACTTCCCATCCTAAAATTCCTACGTACACTTCCCATCCTACACAAGTTTTCCCCCGGGATCGTGTGCCAGGAGTCCATCTTGTCCCCCAATATTCCCCCCTTCGTCACTTCCCACCTAAAAACTTACATCGTACATCCCATCCACCTAAGTCTTCCCCGGGTTCGTGTGTCCGGGGGGCTTGTGTCCCTCGATATTCTCCCCCCTCTTTTCCCCATCCAAACTTCCTATCCAACACTTCCCACCCCTACACTAAGTCTTCCCCGGGTTCATTGTCCAGGGTCCATCTGTTCCCCCCAACATCTCCCTTTTCATTTCCTACCCACACTCCTTCCATTTTCCCTACCTACCCCTTCCTATCCCTTTTTTTCCTTCCTACATTTCCTTCCTATATTTCCTACCAACATTTCCCTATCCTATTACCCTACCCTATATTTCCTATCCACACACCTATCCCAACTTTTGCGTCAACCCTTTTCCCCGGGGAATTCACCCGTGGGCCCCGGGATGTTCTTCCCTTAAAATTCTGGGATGCCTCACCTAGCCCTACCCCCCGGTCCAGGGTCAGCAACCCCAACCCCGGGTCCGGGGATCCAGGTATTCACCCTTCACCACACCCCTGAGGTCAGAAAGTCCCACCCGGCCCGGGGATCCAAGATTCACCCTTTCCCCCAAAACCCTGGGTCAGCAAGCCCCACCCCGGGGCCGGGTTCCAGTTTTTCGCCCTTCACCCTTCCCTGAGGTCAGCAAGCCCCCCCCAGGTCCGTGGACCCAGGTATTCACCCTTCACCATTTCCCCTAGGTCAGCAAGTCCCCCCCCAGGTCCGTGGTTCCGGGGTATTCGCCCTTCACCACTTCCCTAGGTCAGCAAGTCCCCCCCGGGCCGTGGATCCAGGTTTTACCCTTTCCCCCCTTCCCCTGAGGTCAGAAAGCCCACCCCAGGCCCCGTGGTTCCAGGTATTCACCCCACCACTTCCCAGTTCAGCAAGTCCCACCCCAGGCCCGTGGATCCGGGTTTTCCCACCCTTCACCATTCCCAGGCACAACCCCACCCCAAAACCGTGGTTCCAGGATACACCCTTCACATTTCCCTGAGGTCAGCAATCCCCCCCCGGGCCGGGGTTCCAAGTTTTCCCCCTTCACCACTTCCCGGGGTCAGAAAGCCCACCCCGGGGTCCGTGGATCCAGGTATTACCCTTCACCATTTCCCCGAGGTCAGAAAGTCCCACCCAGGCCCGGGGATCCAGGTATTCCCCCCTTCCCCACTTTTCCCTGAGGTCAGCAGTCCCACCCGGGTCCTGGACCCGGGTATTCACCCTTCACCACTTCCCTGGGGTCAGCAGTTTTTAACCAGCCTTTGAAGCCTGTCCAAAATTTTATACACAAGTGTATTAATACGTATACGAGGTAGATGTTATAAAAGGGAAGGACACGCAATAATCTGCGCTCTGTAAAAAATCCCCGGACAGACCGAACGTCGACTCCGAGCTGAGAGTCCTATCACAGTTCGCCCACCAAAACGGCCACTAGCAAAATCGGAACATATTTATATTAATATTTTCCTATTAATTGTTACTTGATTAATTATTTAGTTGTTAAGTGATTTGTGAACGTTTTTGGGTTTCGAGTTAGTGTTTTGTGGAACGTTAGCGGCGCGTGACGCGTCAAGCGCAAATTATACGAAAAATTAAAAGAATTAAAAAAAAATGAGTTTAATTTTCCGGGAAAAAAGATTGAAAAAACGGGTAACATTTTGGTGTTTCTCTTTTGGTGACGATAATTCCCCAAAAAAGTTACCAAAATTTAAATAAATAGGTAAATGCGAAATTTTGTGACGTATACCTAAGTGTATATTTGTTGTCTTTTTTCTAGGCATTTTTCGTCATTTTTTGTTCATTTTTTAGGCCAAATGCTACAAAATAAAAATTGGTAACCCCTTATGCTGCAGTTTGGCTGCTTAAACCCACAAGTCCCAGTGTTGACTAACATCAAAGGGGGAGTGGGGTATGCTCTCTTGCCCACAGCAACCCTAGGACCCGTAATTTTCCCTTTATATTTACAAATTCATACACAAACCCGCCCAAAGAGACAGAAAACGAATGCGATCACCCGGAAGGATTAAAATTATAAAAAAAAGCAAAAAAAATAAAGGCAGGAAGAGCAGAACTCGGGCTGCCACACAAACACTGGTAAACACAACATTGTTTACTCGGGGGAAATAACTGAGTTTCAAAAGCCCAGTCACTTTTTTAACAATAAACGAAAGTGTAAGATGACCTGTGTAGCCCCCCTCTTAGATAACATCTTCTGAAACCCTGGGGTACCTTATTTGCACTTCCCCAATAGTTACTATGTGGGTATGGACAAATCCCCAGGGTTGGGCAAATACCCAGGGGTATGGACAAATACCCGGGGTATGGACAATACCCATGGGATGGAAAATACCCAGGGTAGGACAAATACCCGGGGGTATGGAAAAAAACCCCCGGGTTGACAGAATACCCTTGGGTATGGACAGAACCCCTAAAACCCCATGATTTTTTCAGAATCAGTTACAAAAGTAGTCCCTTTGTTTTTTGTTTGGCGAAAATTTGTTTGATATGTGATGTTGTCTATCAATTTTGATAAAAAAAAAACTTAAAAAATTATCAAATGCACAATAATTTCAAGGGGTTTTCATTTGGTATTAACAAAGAGTCTTTTGGATGGTTTTTTTTTTTTGCCCATTTTTCTGAGCATGAACCAGTTTAAAAGAGTAATTTTCATCATGAAGTGACACCGGGTCTCCCCCCGAGAATCCTTCCTTTCTCGGGGGCAAAATTTACTTTTTGGATCCCATCCCCCTCTCCACTTAAAAACCCCTCGCACGGGTGGCAAGAAATAAACACTTCCTTTGGGGACTCCCCACTCACCTTTAAAAAACAATTTCCCCATTGATCGGAAGGACATTTTAAAAACGTTCGTACCACCCAAGCACTACCGAATTTATTTAAGCCTTAGAAAATTAAAAATAATTATTTACTGAAATGCTAATTTTGAATTGGGGCGGGGTTGGCGCCGGGGCTAGGGAGGGGGTAAGGAGGTTTTTGTTGCAGGGCTTGACTTTCAGGGAGTTAATAATGCCCAGCACTCTGCCCCAGGGCCCCCGGGTCTTGGGGCTCCGTGTTCATCAAAAACTGCAAAAGCCTCGTTAAATTGCCTTCAGCATTCCGGGGGGAGCCTGGACACAGGGGTCCCCCACAAAAACACTAAAAACACATACAAAACCCCCTTCCGCAAAGGTGGCAGCAAAAGCAGTTGGCAAAGAACTACAGACCGAAAGCACCCACCCATATAAAAATCCCCTTTAAAGGGGTTCTAAGAAGCAAAATCTCCAAACCCTACAATTTATCAGTTTTTGCAACCCCGGGGGAACCCCCCCAAGGTAAAGCAGGTTTGCTCCTGCCGTCCCAGCTCTGGACCCAAAAGGCAAGGTCCGGTACTCATTTAGAGGATAAAAAAAAAGCAGATGTAGTATTCACAGATTTTTTCGAAAGCGTTTGACAATGTGCCCCCCCCCCCCCCGGAAAGCGCCCCCCAAAAGTTGGTGGATGGATCTATAAATTCCTAACAAAAAGAACACAAAGAATGAATAAAGAGAGTAAAGTCTAAGGGGCCAGTAAGGTCCTTTCCACAAGGGACAGTACTCGCTCCTTTCCCGTTTCCCCCTCCTCAATCTGACAAAGGGAGAGTGTAAGCCATAGTTCCATGTCTTCCTTTGCGATGACCCCCGAATTGCCCGACAGCCTTCCTCGAAGGCACGCTAGACTCCAAGGGGCATCAACCAAATCTTTAAAAACCGCAGAAAACAATATTATAATTTATTGAAAAGAAAATCCTACTCAAATAGGAAAACTTAGGAAATAAAAACTGTATCAGGGAACCCAAAAAATTCTAAGGAAAAATAGAAGGGGAAACTAATGTGCGGCCGGGATTTATAATGTTTACCCTTTCCCAAACCACAAAAGTATCTATCTATCGCTAGAAAAATGATGGATGGGTAAAAGAAAACCCGAACTAGGGATGCCCAAACCCGTGAAACCTTCAAATCGCTTTTTCCCTAGGTGGAAAACGCTGACTTTAATTGCCCCCCTTTAAGGGAAGCGAAAAATTTTGGCCTGGAGAGTGTACAGAGAATTTCACTGCACACACAAATACATGAAGCACCTAAAATTTCTGGGAAAAGGTTAAGTCCCTTGATTTGTATTCCTTTGGGAAAGAGGCGAGAAAATACGGGAAAATACATGGAAAAACCAGGGAAATTTGTACCAAACGCCACGAAAATCACCCCTACCATAGCAAAACCCGCAGGAGAGCAACATTTTTCAAAAGAAAGCATGTGCCAATGCACAAGAGACAGCACAAAAAGTGAAGGGGTCAAGATGTTCAACTGCCTCCGGGTACGTAGGGGGGAAATTTCCCAATAACCCTGCGACTTTTAAAAGGCTTTTGGGCAGGCACTTAAGTCATACCTGAGTACCGGCTGTGGTCAACTCGGTTTTTTGGCGCCCGTACTTTTCACTTGGGGGATGTTTCAGTGCCTGCCGAGTCTTCTGCTGCGTAGGGAGTGACTTCTGTGTTATTTCAGATGACCCCAATTTTTAAGTACTTTAAAAATTTTCCATGAAAAAACCCGTTTTCAGATGTCAAAAACAACAACCCCCTAAAGTAATTTTCCAAAATTTTCCCCATCGTTCCCGGGATCACCAGTCTAATTTTTTCTCCAATCCACAAAATTTTACTTCTTTAAATTAAATTTTTAACGTTGATGCTTAATAAAACGCCCAGCATTTGGTTTTTTAGTTTCTGAATCTCCCCTTTTTTGGGAATAAACTTTTTTTTAAAATCACACACAACAAAAACTGCATTACGCTTTTCTTTATAAAGTAAAAATGTTTATTTTCCCTATAATTTCCCTTTTTTCTCAGCCCTTTTCCCTTTTACAAAGGAAATACATGAACTTTCAATTTCACCTTTCTCGTGTTTCCCCTTTAACTACACAGAACAAATACTCAATAATTTTTCAATTTCCCTTTCCCCTGCTTGCGTTTCTCATTTTAACTCATTTACCAAAAAGGGGTTTTTATTACTTTCAACATTCTGCTGTTCCTTCACTTCACACACGCCTGCGGCTCACTTCACACACGCCTGCGCCCCCTTTACACCGCCGCGACTCTTCACACACGCCTCCGGGTCACTTCACAAACCCTCCCTCATTTCACACACCCTCCGGGCCCCTTCACACACCCTGCGGCTCACTTTAACACGCCTGCGACTCTCCACCACTCTAATACTTAAATTATTTTCGTTTGAAAACATTTTTTTCTGCATCCTTTTTTTTCTATGTGCATTGAGTAATTTCTTGAAATAATTTGTCATCTTCCCTTTTCATTTTTATTCTTTCGATCTTCATAACCCCTTTTCCCCCTTTTTTTTCCCCTTCTTATATTTTTTCAAAAGCTTTTTTGGGGTTTAAGTGGGCGCCCCACATTCTATTTGTATTCTTTATTATCCTATATCTTTCCCCTATTTTCCAACGATTTTTTTTTTTCCAATATTTTTCATCATTTCCCCTAAATTCTCCCTCACTCCCGCAGTACCTGCCATCACCATACCATGTTCATCACCAGCCCCAAAACACAAATCACCAACGATGTTCATCACAAGCCCAAAACACAACATCACAGTACATGTTCTCAACGTCAAGACAAACATCACCAGTACGATGTCATCAAACCCGAGGTACCGGTAATAAATGCGTTTTTAAACCCTAATGCTGCGGCCTGATTTTTTCCCACAAACATCCATACCTCTATAATCTATAGTTTTTTAAATTTCCCAGCAAGTCACAATTACCCTCTCAATTAATTGGCTAAAGAACCACCCACCCCAGAGAGATAAACCCCCTCCCTGCAACATAACCGTTTGCCAAAAAAATAGCTCCCATTATCAATGAAGGATTTCAATTCCCTTGTATACTTGTCAGCCGAAATTTATCCAATTTCCTAGACATCCATTCTTCCCACTCCCTATAAGGGAAGTGCACAAGACTGGGATCCCCCCTTAGCCAAATTCTTCAATCTGACCTGTACTTATCCAGCACCCCTCCTCCGCCCTTCCCATTGTCATTACCCCCCGTACAAGACAGATAAAAGGGCTTGTTCCCATTACCTGCCATAATATTATCCAACCTGCTGACTGTGTCACCAACACCAGCTCCAGGAAGGCACACTCTCTGTCTGACCTTTCTGTCTCTGTTACAAAATACACGGTCCATATACCTTACCTGAGAATCGGAGAACAGAGAATCGATTTCCTACCTTCACATCTTCTCTATTAACTCTCATCTTCCTTCTTCCTGACTTAAAAAAGAGCGTGCTGCCACTATCCTTACCAGCTAAATCCTTCTCACTCTCTCTCCCAAACTCATCTATGCGAAGCTTCAGCCTCCTATGTTCCTCCTGAAGAAGTAGAACCTCCTTCTTCAACACTTGAACCTGAGATTCTAAAACACTACAACAAGCCATGGTGCTTGGTAACAGCCCTCGCTAACTCCCAAGAGCTTAGGCAGGTATGACCCGCAGGTATGACCGCAGGTGACCACCTGACCTCAGCGTACTGAATGAATGGGAAGCCGTGGCAAGAGTTCCACTACATCAGGAGAGACTGTGGCCACCTCGTCCATCATTGAGACTGAGATGAAAAATGTCATACGTCACTTCTCATTGAACCAAACAAAATTTTGCAACCAACATTACACATAAAACTGTGGCTCATGAAAAACTTAGGGCAAAAAGCTTATTGACTAAATCCGGGCCAGGGATTCAAATATTTAACATCAAATTCCCTCACTGAGCGACGCAAGAGAAGGAGACTTCATGTTCTCAGATACGAGAAGCTTCTTAAAGATATGAGAAACTTGTGCCTGGGGACAGAAAGCTACTTGGGAAGCATTCAGTTAGTGGCGAAGAGTTTCTCGGAAACAAAGGGAAGGCAACTATGAAGAATTGGTGGAAAGCCTCATCAAGTCTTACAAGAACATGGGATGTAACATGTTACTTAAAATCAACTTTGTGGACTCACATTCAGACTTTTTTTCCAGTGATCAGTGAGGCAGTTAGTGACGAACATGGTGAAAGGTTTCACCAAGATATTTCAACCATGGAAAAATGGTACCAGGGCAAATGGGGCACAAGAATGTTTGCAGACTATTGCTGGACATTGGCAAGAGATGAGCCTTCAGGCCACTATAAGCGTCAAGCAAAAAGGCAGAGAGTAGGTACGGATTAGAGTTTAAAACATACTGACACGTATTGTACGTTATAAAAAAATCAAATATTACATGTCTCGTACTGCTCTATATGACCCTTGTGGTTTAGCGTTCATTTTTTATTTATAATGTCTTTGTATCTTTACTATAGTAAATAAGCTTTTTCAAGGTCCATTTAGATTCAGGAAATGAAAATACACAAGAATTAACTAATCTCATTTAAGAAGCATATATACAACTTTTCAAAAATTGTTGATCAGTGAATTACCTCAGACCCCTATTGTTTTTTACAACTTTCGTCGTTGTTTTTGGACTGAGAGGCCATGAGTGAGAAACTTTTCGTCAAAGATTATCCAATTGTTTGCATATGGGTTTAATTTTATCAAGTACTGTTTACAGCACTATGGCAGTCGCAGTCCTGTTACGAGTAAGGTGAGTCTTCTTGGGTTAGGTTGTTCTACCCTATTCCGCCTCTGTGAAAGAAACAGAGATTTTGTGCGGTAGGATTCAGGTTTAATCTCTGTTATCTAGGTTTGGTGGTTCCTCTCGTATTAGCTTTACTCTTAAAACAGCCGACTCCATTGCAAGCCCACCACCTGCGTTCGGGCTGCAGCCGAAGCAGAATAATGATAAACTGGCCAGGTCTTTG
This sequence comes from Cherax quadricarinatus, assembly GCF_026875155.1. Taxonomy (NCBI): domain Eukaryota; kingdom Metazoa; phylum Arthropoda; class Malacostraca; order Decapoda; family Parastacidae; genus Cherax; species Cherax quadricarinatus. The sequence goes on from NW_026477897.1 coordinate 75,984, forward strand.
CCAGATGGTGACATGTCCACTGAGCTCCCGAAAGGATGCCGGAGTTTGTCACGTGGAGTAACCATTTGCTCCTCTTGTTTCCGGGATGCAGGGGGGGGGGGCCCTTTGAAAAGGTCACGGTGAGCTCTTTCAGCCCGTGGTGTAACAGTTAACTACAATCGTCGTAGATACCCTGTAACTCAAGCACAGATCGTCTTAGTTCAAGCAGTGCCTTTGGTCCGGTGTGTACGATGGTGTGAGTCATCTCCAACTCAACAGACTCGTCTGCTACCGTCCCCACTCATACAGCTCGTTAAGGAGTTAGCAGAGGTGCAGGAGCAGGAGTCAGGGTTAAATCTCTGGTATATCAGGACCGGTGTCCTCCCTGGTATAAGGCTCTCAGCTCACATAGCTCTGATTCTTTTGAGAGATTCCTGCCACAACGGGCTGCAGCCCGTTGTGGCGAAGAGTTAAGGTGTGGGAGAGGGCGTGTAGAATATATGCAAGAGGGTGCAGAGGGATTGAGCGACATAAAAGGAGGAAAAAGTGTTGGTGGTGTGCAGTGTTTTGTATTAGCGAAGAAATATTAGCAATAATAATGGAGGTAGTCTATATGAATAAAAACACAGGAGTACTGCTGGCACACAGGGTAGGAAAATCCCTTGTGGGACAAACAAAAAACATAGGATGGAACCCATCTAAACAGAAGATAGGAAAGGCAATGAAAATATAGGAATAGTGAAGAGGTAAGGAAAGGAGACGACGGTCAGGTCAAGTCAAGTCACGAGTGGACTGTACATAAGTGTTATTTTTCCACATCTGGTCGGTATCAGCATTGCTAGTGCCTTGATAAAACTAGCAATGCTCTTTTTTGTTATGTTAGACATTTTTATCATTCTATTAACTGGTCCTCTGCGAAAACTACTCTACGTTTCTAGCCTTCACAGACACCATCTTGTTGAAGCATCACATTCTAAACATGAATCTTAGTCGAGTCCTGGTTCTCTGTATCTGTCCTCCTTTCTCATTACATTGTCAAATGCTCTAAAGTTCAGGAAACTTGTTACTTAACCTGACCTTTGTCTTCTGTACTAACCTCTTCACCATTTCTGTATTTTTGTTCTTGTCTTCTACTTAGATGGGTTCTGTCAAACATTGCCATACTCGTAAATTTGTATCCTAGTGAGGATTATTTGTTAATAATCTTACTGGTCTAAATTATAATGGGTTTGGTTGGGTTTTTGAAAAAAATACATTATTATGCACGTTTCACAGAATACGGTATTCCTCATGCTAGTGACTTACAAGCAAATAACAGCCTTGGAAAGCTAGGACGGACACAGGTTTTGTTATTGAGATAATCTTGGTTATTGTGTAAGTAAATAGTCAGATTTATCCGTGGTGGTAAATTTAAATGTTTGGCCACAATAGTTTAATGATGCGTTGTTGACTTCGCTGGAGTACCAGGTAATGACAGTCAGGGCAGGGCAAAAAAATCAAAAGTGAATGACAGAATTTGAGGTTATTAACCAGGGAGGAATTATTGACCTCCGAAAGTTAGCTGTAATAGTGCATGGTATTGGAATACCAGAAAGTAGTTGTTAAGTGACAAGCAGCAGTTGGATTATTCTATTATTCAGATGACGGTTCGTTTGCTCAGTGTGCTTTAACATATTTGATAGAACATAGCTAGTAACATAAGTTACAGGCTGCAGGGCAACATAGAAGTTAACACGAGAAAATAAGCAAATACTTGAGAAAATGAACATTTTCGACAAATGAAAGACAGTCTTCATCCTTATTTGCAGAAAAAGTACCATTTTTTAAACAAGCAAAACCGACAATAAAGTAGACTGCTGCATAATTTTCCTCAAGCAGCGTCACCTCATCATCAACGTCACATCATCATCAACGTCACCTCATCATCAACGTCACCTCATCATCAAAGCCTCTTTTCCAATCCGTTATCTCGCTGGACAAAAAAAAAAAAAAAAACTTAGAAGCTTGTGCCTTAAAAATTTCATGAAGTGGTTGGGAAGAGATTTACATATTAGAAACCACAAGAAGCTTAAGTAAACATCAACCAGCATAAATACGAAGCTCAAAATGATGACAGGAACAATGTGTGTCCATCATAGAAAGTTGTTTAATCATCTGGTGAACTATGATGTGTCAAAACTCTGAATAAAAGAAGGGGAAAATTTCAAAGGTAAGTAGTATATAGTGGTTCTCAACATGGTATCATTATACATTTACACACAACTAAGGCAGATTGCAGTTGACAAACTCTTTGTTAATACAGATTCTGAACCAGTATGATGCAGAGAACAATCATCTATTACTACGACCATTACCACTACAACTATGGGTCAGCTCACATACTGAGGGGTCCGTGGCTCGATCCCCGACACGGTTGGAAACTTTTGACATGTTTCCTTACACCTGCTGTCCTTGTTCATATAGGAATTAGTAGGTGCCTGGGTGTTATTGACGGTGTCATCCTGGGGGAGGTAGTATACCTTAGAATTGAGATTAGTTAGGGTAACATCTTTTAGCCTCTAAAATTGATCAGTTTAAAAAAACGCTGTATTCCATTGATGCAACATCTGTAGCTTGGCAATGACTGTGCTAATTTATCATAGCCAACAGTGGTATTACTGTGAACATCTTATATGTTATTTAAGATGTCTAAAATATCATCAAGGTTAGCCAGTGACAAACTTCAGTCCTCCAAATTAAGGTAGCAAGGTAGATATTTCCACCAGATTTACGAATTATTCTCAGCTCATTAAGCGACGCTGCATTTTGTGCTTCAACGTAGTAGTCTCTCGTTCTCTGATCTTGCTCACTTCCGAATTCTAGACGTCATATTTTGTGGTATATAATTTTGATGACCAGATATTCCTTAAGTTGTAAGGAAAGTCTTTGTTGATAAAGTCTACTGAAGTACGTGATGCAGTGTATTAAAATAGTTGAGGGAGGGAGGTCCTTCCCATAAGTTAGTTGAC